>RJVU01057857.1:3212081-3249869 GCA_003731715.1 Anabarilius grahami | reverse complement strand
AAGCCCTCTTAGCGGCAATGACGGCCCTCAGATCCGTCTTGCCCTTCGAAGGCTTCGCCTGAGAGCGTTGCCCCGCATCCCAGCTCCTCGAAGGGGGAGTACGGGTAGCAACGCTCTGCTTCTGGTGCGGCAGACTGTTTCTTCGCCTCCTGAAACCTCTCGGTGACGGATGTTATTGCGTCACCAAAGAGGCTGGAAGGATGAAGTGGGGCATCCAGGAGAAACGTCTTATCTCTATCCTTAATCTCGGTGAGATTAAGCCATAGATGCCACTCCGTGGCCACCAGGGCTGCCATAGAGCGACCAACAGACTTGGCCGTCTCCTTGGTGGCACGGAGGGTTAGATCAGCAGATAGACGCAACTCCTGAATGAGATCTACACCCACTTCATCACTTTCCCCCAAGTCCTTCAGCAGGTCAGCTTGGTATGCTTGCATGATAGACATCGTGTGCAAGCACGCCGCAGCTTGACCTGCTGCCGAGTACGCTTTGCCCACAAGCGCTGATGTTGTTTTGCTGAGCAGATCTGGACGGTAAAAAGCGTTCATCAAGTTTGCTCTTTACCGTTTGCTCTTGCTTCTCGGCTGGCCAATCAATGTTCAACCTGGCAACAGCACGAGAGAGCACCTCCAAAAGCTCCTCGCTCGCGGGAGAATGAAGTGGCGAGTCTTCAGATTCTCCCGTTGCCACGCTGACCACATCCAGCTCCTCAGAACTAGACGCCATCAGCGTGACTGTATCCACCAAAGCGGAAGAAACCGCAATGCGTGCTTCCTGCCTCCGGATAGACACATTGGATGCAGCAGGTGAGGGCAGAGATAAGGCTGGGCCCGTCTCTAACCCCTCTGCTACATCCATTTGCGAACCCCAGGACATAAGGCGCCGCCCTGCCTCAGCAGAAGCGGGACCCGAGCCCTGAGGAACGCGAACCGAGCCACTCTCCTCGAAGAGGGCCCGGCGGGAGCGCAGCGTTTTCAGCCGTAGCTGCTCACAATGCACACAGGCAGCCCCCTCGAGAGCTGCCTGGGCATGCTGCACTCCCAAACAAACAACACACATTCCATGTGTGTCCCCACCCGGGATAAAACGCGGGCAGGGATGCACACACTTCCTGAAAGTTTGTTCACTCGCCATATTTCTCTTTCAATGATACAGACAACAGTAAATAGACAGACAAGATAACACATAGCGCTTGCTGAAGACACAGAAGCTGAATGTGAGTGTTTTCAGGCCAGCTTTATAGTTCCTGGTCGGTGACGTCACCCGCCTATGACGTTCCGTCTCCCGATTGGACAGATTTCATACGTGCTTCATGACGACATCACGCAGAGGCGTTCCCATAGCGACAACGCAGCGCGAGTTCCCTTGAAAGGGAAACTACATATTTGGACATTCTACTTATTCAAGTAGTTTGGATATGTGGATGCATAGCTAGTTTAATCATTGTTATGTAAAACTCATCATGTTCTTTCATGATATCATATATCCCATCCATTTCTTCTTGCCTCCTTGTTTCATAGTATATGCTATCCATTAATTTAGAGTGCCAAAATTCCTGTGACCCACCCTGAAACTGAACAAATGTCATAAGCAACATGAAACTTTGACAATGCATGCAGCATGAACATTTCCTTGACTTGCACACTCTCGATTAACACAGCGCTGAACAGCAAAGACGTTGATGCTGCCAAATTACAAAAGGTAAACACTGAACTCATGACTAGTCGACTACTTTTTATATGACCAGTTGACTAGTAAAAGAGCTGTTGTGCAGATCCTAATTAGTTGATTTCTGTTTATTGAGATTAATTAGGATGTGACAAGTTGTTCCCAGACTAGCACTGGTTCATTTCCACCCGCAGCAGTGTCAGCGTGCCCTGTGTGTCCTCTCTGCCCTGCCTGACTCTGATTGGTGGTCAGAGCCATCAGCCATGTCTGATTGGATGACTCTGATGGCTTATTCATGGAGAGGGCGGATGAATGGACAGTGCCAATTTGTCAGAGTTATAGTTTATTAGTAGCGCAGATGTCCTCGTACTGGAGGACTTCCAAATGACACACGCACTGGCACACCCCGACACAAACACACACACTTACACTAATAAACGCATGCAAACCAACACGTTCACACTCATGACTTGATGGAGACACAGACTTTCCACTGGGGTGTGTGTATATGCATATAATCACACAAACAGTATCTGTGTTTGTACAGGATCAAGTGAGTTTGTGCTTCATTTTACTTGATACATTTTTGTGAGTGCATTAGTGAGCTTGTGCTTATAGGGGACAAATATAACAGAGGAAACTCTAAGGGGCTGTTTACACAATACCGTTTTCATGCGTTTTTCAACTTTTTATGCATTTTGGCCATTCATTTACATGTCAACAGCGTTTTGGTGGCCTGAAAATGCAAACTTTTGAAACGGGTTTCAAAGTTCAAGTTTTTGAAAATGATAGTGTTATTGTATACAAAAACGTGAATTTGTGAGAACGGTAACGTCATGCACATGCGTATTACGTGTTCAGTCTATAGGCGTGTAGTTCTTCTTTACAAAGTGACATCGCCAACTACTGGCCTGGCATTAATAATACAGTGTTTTTAAATTTTTTTTTTGTGGATCTGTGTGAACGGGCACCTTTCTGACAATGTTGTCATCTGTACGTGAAAAACGCAAAGGAAGTTTTTCCATTTTTAGTACATCGTCATTGTGTAAATGTACCCTAAATATACACTATGTTCAAAATTTTAGGATCAGTAAGACTTTTCTTATTCTCACCAAGACTGCTTTTATTTGATCAAAAATACAGTAAGACAGTAATATTGTGAAATATTAGTACAAATTAAAGTAACTGTTTTCTAGTAGAATATATTTTAAAATGTAATTTATTCCTGGTGGTAAAGCTGAATTTTCAGCATCATTACTTCAGTCTTCAGTGTCACACGATCCTTCATGCTGATTTTCTGCTCAAAAAACATTTCTTATTAGCATTATTGTTGAAAACAATAGTGCTGCTTAATATTTTTGTTTAAACTGAACTACTCTGCCCGGCCAAAAAAAAAAAGTCGCTGTTTGGATTTTAATAGGCAAATAATTAGGAGTCAATGGATGGATTATTATTACAGTGATTATTATTTTTCCAGCATGTTATATGTTTGGCAACGGTCCTTTTAACCCTAAAAGATGGAGTGTGTAGCTTTTCATTTCTTAAACAACCATGTATTAAGATGTATCATGGCCATATTCCAGGATGATAATGTCAAGATTCATCAGGCTCAAATTGTGAAAGAATTGTTGGGAGAGAGCATGAAGAATTATTTTCACACATGAATTGGCACTGACCTTAACCTCAGTGTAAGTTTTTGGGATGTGCTGGAGGAGACTTTACAGAGTGCTCACCTCTTGCATTGTCAGTACAAGATCTTGACCAAAAAATGATGCACCTCTCAATGGAAATAAATGTTGTGAGGTTATTTCCATCAAGAGGTGCATCAATTTTTTTTTCAAGATCTTGTATTGACAATGCAAGAGTTGAGCACTCTGTAAAGTCTACTCCAGCACATCCCAAAGACTTTCAATGAATTTAAGGTCTGAACTCAAAGGTGCCAATTCAGGTGTGAAAATTATTCTTCAAGCTCTCTGAACCATTCTTTCATAATTTTAACCCTGGTGAATCTTGACATTGTCATCCTGGAATATGGCCATGATACATCTTAATACATGGTTGTTTAAGAAATGAAAAGCTACACACTCCATCTTTTAGTTTTTTTTTAATTTTCAAAAATACAGCAAAACAGACAGAAAATAATAAACACATTTAAAGAAAAACAAAAACAAAATTAGGTAAAAAATAAATAAATTAACAAGTTTAGTACAGCATCACACTCCCATCTTTAAGGGTTAAAAGAACCGTTGCCAAACATATAACATGCTAGAAACATAATAATCACTGTAATAATGATCCATTCATAGATTCTTAAGTATTTGACTATTAAAATCCAAACAGCTACTTTTTTTTTTGGCTGGGCAGTGTATATTCTGAATTCATTAATTTTATTTTTATTTATTTAATGAAATATGTTTTCTTAGTTTATATTTTCCATTAATGCAAAGTCATCACAAAATGGTAAAGTTATGCTGATCCCTACTTTGCCTAGGACATTTCCAAATGTTTTGTTCATTTATTTATTTTTTATTTTTATTATTTTATTTGGTGTGAAAATAATACCTTGTTATTGGGCTCTGAGAATAGACTACCAAATGTCTTTGGTCTTTTTTTTAAAATTAAGTATTCGGCAATGGTCTTTGGGTTTGCGTTTTTCCACGTGTAAGTGATTAAGTGTGTTTTAGGCACTCTGCTGCAACGCACAACCTCTTATGGCTTATTGTTTTATGACTTTTATAGTGTACATATTGGTACTGTTGCTGTTGTCACTCCGTTGCCCCCAGTGTCCATTGGGGTGCTGTTTGTATGTGTTTTAAGCTGGTGTCTCACTGCAGTAGTTTATCAGCCAGCCAATTTATGACTCTCTCCTTCCTTCTATCTGGAAAATTCCACTGAGACGCCTCTGTTTGCTTACTCCCAAATTGGCAAGTGGCTTAATTAGACTAATTAGTCAATTAGCTAACTGTAGCATGTGCATTCATCTGTTTAAATGACAGAATACTTCAGGCCTGTTTGGCTTTGAATAAAGGGCACACTGCAGATAATTATAATGTTAGTTTAACAGCAGTCTGCTGCTACCACTGAGAGGAGTGTGAAGACTTCATTAAGAGCCCAGAAATGCACTGCTTAGGTGAACCAGAGGTTGAATTATAAACGTGCATTGCATGGTCTGGGTCTCAAAACTGAAATATTTTGTCTGGATATGGGTCTTAGGTCTTAGACAACCTGCCTTATTTTTCAATACGGATGTAAATTACTTCCTGTGAATTTGCAGGCGTCCGATTCATTATTTGTTAAATAACTAGAAGAATGGCAAAGTGCAGTGAAGACTAAAACTATTTGCACTAAAAAACAGTGTGTTTATGATTCTGGGTGCGACTCAGTCAGCTCCCTAGTTCATGAATCAGTAGATCGTGTGCATGAATTTGGGCACTGATAAGGACAGTAAGGACCCTGGCTCAATACACATTGGGACACTGATGATGGCATGACAGCGTCCTCATTGTACAACGACACTGCTGGTATTTATGAACAACAGCAGAACTGATATTTTTTAAATGTTACTTCATGTACATTATGATAAATACTTTGATTGTTTCATATACCTGCAACATTTCAGACGTAAATTAATAAAAAATGTTAGCTAGATTATGTTCAGTGCCTGTTTAGCGATGTATTTTTATGCTGAAATAGTATTAAATAACAGTTTGTTTTTACAAAACATCTATTGTGTGGTGAGTTGGCTCATGTGTTTTGTTTCGTGTTTCAAAATAAAAATGATGTCATTAATTACTCACATCGTTCTAACCTTCGTGCATCTTTGGAACACAAATCAAGATATTTTTGATGAAATCCGTGAGCTTTTTGGCCTCCGATAGACGGCAATATTATTATCACTTTCAAGGCCAGCTCCTACGTCAGCATCACACGCATGTGTTGTGCTGCTCACATGTACAGCGTCAGCCAATACTGAGTCGCCGTTCTGACGTAGAACCTGGAAGCGCTGCACTGTGTTTACTATGTCAGCAGTGCAGGAGAATGACAGGGAAGAGAAAAAATTGTTTTTGTGTCCAAAAGTTATTTTTGTTTGTTATTTTGCACAGAAAAAGTATTCTCATTGCTTCATAACATTAAGGTTGAACCACTGTAGTCACATGGACTATTTATCGATGTCTTTACTACCTTTCTGGGCCTTGAAAGTGGTAATAATGTTGCAGTCTATCGGAGGCCAGAAAATATCTTAATTTGTGTTCCGAAGATGAACGAAGGTCTTTTTAGGGAGCGAACGTTTCAGTGCACTGGAAGGATTTTGCAATTGAGACAGACCTTAAAATGGCCGACCTCCTGATCAGTGCCCTGACTACTGAACTAGGGAGCTGTTTGAGACGAACCATAATTGAACCTGAAAAACTTGATTTGTTTAATTTATATTTTTGTTATTGTATTTTTCCTATTGTTTCCTATTAGTAGTGTTTAGACACGCTTTAAAAGAAATGTTTTTAATGATTCTTTACAGCATAGTTTGGTTAGGTTTTCGATTTGTAGGCTTCTTGAGTTTGCTTTTGATTATAATTTATAGATTTTTCAGACCAGCATATTGGTTCCTGGGCTCTAAAGCACATGTAGATGGTTTTCTAAATAACTAAAGCCAAAAAGTTTGTTGTGGAAATAAATGTTCTACAATACTGCAGCATCAGGCTGTAATACCCATTTTGCTTGTAACTCTAGTTTTAATAGTAAGGATACTTGTGTCAGATCGTATGTGTCAGATTTTACAATGAATCCAAACTGGATGTGGATATTCAATCCTCAGGGGTGAGATTTCCATGACCTCTAATTGGTGGGATTAGGTTCCTTCTCTGTCCAGCTGAGTCATTGTGATCTACTGTGTTTGCGTATAGTGTTATGCTGTTTTTATGTCCATAGAAGTATGCAGAAATGCTGGGTAAAGCTTTGTCATGTTCGGTGCGAGATGTGGAACTGCATACAAGTGTATTTTTGTACTCTTTCACTCCCACACATTCGCTAGACTACTATAACAGAGCTATTCAATTATACACACATTAGATATCACACTGGAAAGAAAGCAGATGTGGCATACAATTGAATTAAATAAATAACACTCTGTTCAAAACCAAGAAATGGAATTTTCAGATTTGAATAAAAAAAAGGGAATGCTGTCAGATTCCCGGAACATTTGGCCTCTGATGAATCCGTTAACACACAAGTACATGCGTGAAACCACTGCACTTTTTGCAAGAATGTCTGAGATGTGATGTGGAGAAATCTCTCAAATCAATTAGTAAACATGCATGTGAAATGTTTCACACACCATGTCACGTTAACATAAACACCTGCTGAATAATGAACATCTAATAACAAATCACACACCTTTCCATTGATGTGTGCGCTCTCTCTCTCTCTCTCTCTCTCTCTGTTTTTGTGTGGTAATTTAGTAGTGTGATTTCAGAGGAAGTTTAGTGTGTATTTAACTGAAGCGCAGAATGTGGCAAAACCCTTTAATCTGATAATCCACTTTATTTTGATCCATTTGTTCACTCAGACTCAGTTTAAACACAGCATTTAAACTTCACACACTCTCTCTCACACACACATGCCCTTATGCTGAGATGAAACTAATCATATGCATTTGTATTAATGGATGTATGCATGTGTCTGTAAGGGCCAATTTCTTGCATGTTAAAATCTTTCCATTAATGAGCTCCTTGGCCTTTCTAATTGAATAATAAAGGGGCAAGAAGAGACCACAGGGTGAATATTATCAAAGTTTTCCTCAAGCATACTGATAATGTCTAACAGTTCCTTGCCCCTGGATTTCACAACATACAGTGGGTACGGAAAGTATTCAGACCCCCTTAAATTTTTCACTCTTTGTTATATTGCAGCCATTTGCTAAAATCATTTAAGTTCATTTTTTTTCCTCATTAATGTACACACAGCACCCCATATTGACAGAAAAACACAGAACTGTTGACATTTTTGCAGATTTATTAAAAAAGAAAAACTGAAATATCACATGGTCCTAAGTATTCAGACCCTTTGCTGTAACACTCATATATTTAACTCAGGTGCTTTTTGGCCTTAATTCTAAGCGGTATGTGTGGAGAAAACCGGGCACTGCTCATCACCTGTCCAATACAGTCCCAACAGTGAAGCATGGTGGTGGCAGCATCATGCTGTGGGTGTGTTTTTCAGCTGCAGGGACAGGACGACTGGTTGCAATCGAGGTAAAGATGAATGCGGCCAAGTACAGGGACATCCTGGATGAAAACCTTCTCCAGAGTGCTCAGGACCTCAGACTGGGCCGAAGGTTTACCTTCCAACAAAACAATGACCCTAAGCACACAGCTAAAATAACGAAGGAGTGGCTTCACATCAACTCCGTGACTGTTCTTGAATGGCCCAGCCAGAGCCCTGACTTAAACCCAATTGAGCATCTCTGGAGAGACCTAAAAATGGCTGTCCACCAACGTTTACCATCCAACCTGACAGAACTGGAGAGGATCTGCAAGGAGGAATGGCAGAGGATCCCCAAATCCAGGTGTGAAAAACTTGTTGCATCTTTCCCAAAAAGACTCATGGCTGTATTAGATCAAAAGGGTGCTTCTACTAAATACTGAGCAAAGGGTCTGAATACTTAGGACCATGTGATATTTCAGTTTTTCTTTTTTAATAAATCTGCAAAAATGGCAATAATTTTGTGTTTTTCTGTCAATATGGGGTGCTGTGTGTACATTAATGAGGAAAAAAAATGAACTGATTTTAGCAAATGGCTGCAATATAACAAAGAGTGAAAAATTTAAGGGGGTCTGAATACTTTCCGTACCCACTGTATGCTGTTTTTACTATACTTTTACTATTTATTTTTGTTTTTACTATACTTCAAAAAAAAAATCTTCCAGAGCCCAAACTTTTGAACAGTAGTGTATGTACTTTATTAATAGATGTTTTATTATATTGCCATTTGCCAAGTTCCAAAAAAAAGACAAAAAGCACCATAAAAATAGTCCATATGACCAATGCCGTTTCTTCCAAGTTTTCTGAAGCCAAACAATAGCTTTGTGTCACAAACAGGCTCACAAAAAAGGCTCACACAAGTCGGAAGCACAAGCTATATGAATTACTAGTGAGTGAAGTGACGTGTAGCCAAGTATGGTGTCCCATACTCAGAATTTGTGCTCTGTATTTCACCCATCAAAGTGCGTACACACACACACACACACACACACACACACGTTCGTTTTTGTGTATTGTGGGGACATTCCATAGGTGTTATGGTTTTTATACTGTACAAACTGTATTTTTTATCCCAGTACACCAACCCTACCCCTAAACCTAACCATCACAGGAAACTGTGCACACTTTTACTTTCTCACAAAGACTCACTCTGTATGATTTATAAGCCTTTTGAAAAGTGGGGACATGGGTAATGTCCTCATAAGTCACCCCTTTTTGTAATACCTATGTCATACCCATGTCATTATACACATTTGTGTCCTGGTATGTCACAAAAACGCACACACACACACACACACACACACACACACACTGGTTTGTTTTTGTGAATTGTGTGGACATTCCTTAATGCAGGAACACACCAAGCCGACGGTCGGCCGTCGGGCAGTTTTTCTTCATCGGCCGACTAAGTTTTCTCAGTGTGTTCCGCACCGTCGGCTGAAGTTGGTCCTCGTCTGTTTTTTTTCGGCCGATTCGACATGTTGAATCAACGTCGGAGCTCGTCGGTCCGTCGGGCCATCTGATCATTCTGNTGTGGGCTTTATTATTGTTATTATTAATTTAATATTTCTAATGTTTTTTGTATGTTTTTTTAATGAAGTTTTTTTTGTTGATGACATTTTTTGTTTTTGTGTGAACACTAATATAGAATTAGCATCTGTATATATCTGCTGTTTTTATCTTTATTTGTGCTCAAGAATTAATCCACTGAATTCAGATTGATCATTTAGAAGTTCTGTACAGAAATTAATGGAAGTTCTGGCTAATATACAATACAATTTTCAAAGCTTCATGTAATATGTTTTTTTCAAAGAGTGAATTTTAAAAGAGAAAATTTATACCTGTTGGAGAGACAATCACTCTAAAGCTTTATTGAGTTGATTTGAATTGAAGAAAATTTCCTCAGGAATAGCTCTCTTTTGAGCAGTTCTGCTCTCTCAAATGTAAATGAATCTGTGATTGACAGCTAAATGAGTGGCCTCGTTAAACAGTTTATTTCTTAGCGCTTGGAGCAATTATTTCAATAGTTTCGGCCTCAGGTTCTGTTTGGCAGTGTGTGTTCTCATTTAAAAGCTAGTTTAAACAGCACCATGTGTTTCGTAGCCTTAGTGTTTTAAAGATTAACTTGATTTTTTTTTACATAACATTTTTTGTTTTGACACACACACATATATATATATATATATAATGGTAACACCTTAGAATGGGAAACAATTCTCACTTTTAACTAGTTGCTTATTAGCTTGCATATTAATAGAATATTGGCTGTTTATAAGTTTATATTTTACATCCCTTAATCCTACACAATACCTCAACTTAAATGCTACAACAACTACCTTACTATCTATCTGTCTGTCTGTCTGTCTGTCGTCTTTTTTTGCATGATGTGAACTATTCCTTTAACTTTGCTATAGCTTTATCCTTCTTTGCTAGTACTGCAAATGTTTGATATGAAGTGTATTTATTTTGATAATACAGTGTTGTGTCAGATTCTCTGTGCTTTCTGTAGCTCGACTGGATGTTGATAGTTGGTCAGTGTTTGGTGGCTGGTTCAACTCTGGCTGTAAGGAGGCAGGTTTTCACTAAATAAAGATCCTGTTTAAAAAGAAAGAAAGAAAAGGGAGCGCTGTAGCCTTGTGGCTAAAAATCTGGGCTGGTAACAAAAGGTTGTGCGTTTGAACCATTCAAGAAGCAACCTTTGAGCGATCACCATTGTGCCCTTGAACCACACACTTAACCACAGTTTGCTCTAGTTCCAGTAACTTAAAATGGTGATGACATTTATGCTCCCTCCCTCTCACTTTCGTTCCAGGAGATAATCCTATACGCTTGAATGGTGTCTGTAAACACACCATCCATCAGACCTGTGCTGTATAGTGTGCATTACTGTACATGTGGGTGTGCAGAACACATGGTGTTCTCTGGGCTCTGAACAATCACATTGCATTTTGAGTGCTGTACTGACCACACACCATTACCATTTGCCTTGAGCAAGGGCTGAATTAAATGAAAGCGCTGTGTAAATTGAACTAATTATTAGAATAGTATTATTAGATGCAATTGCAATAGTGTTGTTTTCACTTATTAACTTCAACTGAATAGGGTAAAAACAATGAAAACTAATTTTAATATTATAGCACAGGGTGTAAATGGGATATTATGACCTGAATCAGATCATTTTTACCTCATTCTCCCCCAAAATTTCAGTGTTTTTGCAATGTACAGTGTATTTGAGAATATGATATTTAATTGTTCTGCTTTTCAGATGTTTATATTGTGACAAAATGTCTGGTAATCCCATCGTCTCTAGAGGCTCAGAACGGATCTCAAGCTACGTCTCAGTAAACAAAGTCTGCAGTCAAACACCAAATATGAAAAAAAAAAAATCATCAAATTCGTACATGACCAGATTATCTAAGCTATGCTATTCATTTTTATAGTTTTGTATTCTTACTACGTCAACAGCTGTCTCAGGCGTGTCTATTTTTTTTTGTTTTAGTAGAAACATCCAAGATTTAAATGAAACATCACAGATAATATCATTCCATAATGTTGTTTTGAGTTTTATAATATAGCAACCCCTTAATATATAAATAAACAAACAAGAATGTAATCTCAAAATTGAGATTTTTTTCTCTCCAGAATTGCAACTTTTTTCTCAGATTTGAGAAATTTCTGAGAAATAAAGTCAGAATTGTAAGATATAAACTTGCAATTCTGGCTTTTCTCTTGCAGTTGCGACTTTATATCCCGTAATTATGACTTTTTTCACGCAATTGCAAATTTATATCTTGCAGTTCTTAATTTTTCCTGCTATTGCGAGTTTATATCCCACAATTCTGACTTTTTTTCCCTCACATTTGTGAGTTTATATCTTGCAATTCTGACTTTTTTCTCACATTTGCGAGTTTATATCTCACCATTATGAATTTTTTCTTGCAATTGCGAATTCATATCCCACAATTCATACTTTTTTTCTCCCATTTGCGAATGTATGTCTTGCAATTCAGATTTTTTTCTCACAATTGCGAGTTTATATCTCGCAATTCTAAAAATTGGATCCCCGATTCTGACTTTTCCTCACATTTGCAAGTTTATATCTTGCTATATCTCTGACTTTTCTCAAAAAAAAAGTGGCAGAAGCAAGCTTTCATAACCATCAGCTATCCTGCACTATAAATATTGACATTAGAGATTTGAAAACCCATTTAGTTCATCCACTAGTGTACATTAGTTGCTTAGAATAAGTGTTGCTAACCATGAAATTAAGTGAATGTAACTACTTTAATTTTATTAAATATGAGGGTGTTCATTGCAAAGACTGGGTGTCCTTCAGCACCTCTACCTCTCTCTCCCTCTCGGTGACCCTATCATTGTCTTATGATTTATAAGGGCTTGCGTATTTCTGATGCTAGCTCTAATGCGTAATTGATTGGGGTCATTTGGAAGTGTTCACAGACGCACCTGCAGTAATAAGCTCACTTTACCAAACACTGCATTGCTGCTCAGACCAAAACCCTGATGTGATTTTTAAATCAGATTACATCAGAAACATGCAGTTGCTTCATTAAACTGGAGTAGGAAAAAGTATTTTAGCATTCAAAAAATTTCTTGAAATATGAAAGTGTGTGTGTGCGTGTATTCAGACAGTTTTGCTGTAGTCTATCTGTCTGTGTCCAGGTTGACGTTTATATGATCTCACTGACTGACCTTTACTCAGGCTGCAGGTGTGTAAGGTTACATTTCTGGAAAAACAGAAGACAGAAGCCATTTGAGACTGTATCTCAATGCTCTGTTACATCACACACACAAGCATCATGAAGCCTGATGGGAATCGTAAAGATTTGTAAGTGTGTTTGAGCGTTTATGTTGAGAGTGAGACTACTATAATGTTTTATGTGCTTCAGTACAGTACCTGATGTACTGTAAACCAGCAAAAAGTAGACCTAGATCACAAGGGGCCAGTTTAGTCTCATACAATCATATTAGATCTTCACTGCTTCGTATATGAAATCAGCAGCTTGTTGGAGAGATGTGTGCTATAAAGTTTCTAAGTGATCAAAACGTATGGTGGATGATAGCACCAAAAGTTTGGGGCCGGTAAGAATTTTTAAAATGTGTTTGAAAGAAGTCTCTTATGCTCGCCAAGGCTGCATATTTGATCAAGTAAATATAGTAAAACCAGTAATATTGTGAAATATTATTTAAGTTTTCTATTTGTTTTCAATATTTTGAAATGTATTTTATCCCTTTGATGACAAAGCTGAATTTTCAGCATCATTACTCCAGTCCTCAGTGTCACATGATCCTTTAGAAATCATTCTAATATGCTGATTTGCTGCTCGAGAAACATTATCAATGTTGAAAACAATTGTGTGACTATATACTTTTTTTCCTGATTCTTTGATGAATAGAAAGTTCATAAGAATAACATTTATTTGAAATATTGTAATAATGTAAACATTTTTACTATCACTTTCGATAAATTTATTAATGTATTAAAAAAATTATAATATATACACTACCGTTCAAAGTTAGAAAATTTTTTTTGAAAGAAATGAATACTTTTTTCATACTTATATTTCATTACTCACTGACAGATACTGTAGGTAGATCGATTGATTCAAGAGTTTAAGGTATTTTGAGAAAAACCCAACCCAAACCTATTATTTTGTTGCATTGGTTTGTTTTCTAATGTAGTTGTTCGTCATTGGTTTAAACCTGTTGTTTAAAGTTAATTTATTCATTTTAATTTGTTTTATTCATTTGTCAGGGATAAAGTATTGTATGTCTGTGATAGTAAAGCATGACTCATTAAATTTCTCAATATTTCTGTGTGTGCCGTGTAGGTGTGTATGGATGTACTGGTCTCTCTGTGTGTGTGAATAATGTATGTTGTGCGCGCTTGTTCTGTGTGTGTGTGTGTGTGTGGTTGAGATCATTTTGCAGCAGCTGCTTATCAGGGGCAGGTGTGTGTCGGCTGATACCTGCTAGAGCCGCTGAGAGCAGCCTACCTGGAAATTGATGTCTCACATCAGTGACCCGCTCTCTGCCTAGCCGACGACAGCAACCACCCGCACGGGCTTTACCTGCCTGTGTGCGTGCCGCTTTGTGCCTGTCATGTCGTTTTCTGTGCATATTTGCATCCATCTGATAATGAGAGGGTTAAAGTGTGTGGGAATTTAGGAGAGAGGTGTCAGAAAGGGTTTCTGTGTGTGTGCTGAAAGGTTATCATGTCCTTCGCTCCGATGACATTTGGAGCAGCAGTGTCTGATGGGATTAATCCACCGGCCCCGTGTCTCCACTGAAAGTCACCTCCTCAACCGCACGACCCAAATCTCCTGCCTCTCTCTTGTTTTTTTTTCTTTGTTTTCCTACTGTTTATCTTCGCTTTATTCTCTCAGTCCACTCCTCTCTCACTTCGGCTGTATTGATTCTTATTGTCATTCAGGTTAAGCTTGCAAAGACCAAGCAATTATGTCTTCAATCTGACAGTATCTAGCAGTGCAGCGCTTCTCCACGTTTAATTTCAACCTGGATAGGGGTTGTGTTTGTGTGTCACGGAGGTGCATGAGTGTTTGCTGGATGGTTTGGAGGGATGTGTGTATAATTGAGGCTCTCCCTCTTATCTCTCGCAGGAGAGAGTGTTTGACATTTAAAAGGCTTCTTTGTCACTTTCTGTTGGTCGTACTCGGAGGTGACTGCAGGGGCATGTCCAGACGGGTGGCCGTTGACAACTGTGACACTGGCAAACCCAAAATTCTAAATTACAGCTGGCCATCTACCAAGTTGCTTGACACCTTGAGATTATACACATTTCTAACCCTTCTCTAGAAACTGTCTTGCTGATGCATGAGTTGTGAAGTGAAAGGCAGGAAAAATATTAATTTTATTTATTTTTTATTTTTTATTTTATTTGGTATTTTGCTGTTGTTTTGCTTTATTTTCCTTTTATTTTAATAAAAATATGCTATAAAAATAAAGCCTACAAACATACTTTTTTTCCTATAGTTTTTATTTTATTTTATTAAATTGATCAAAAGTGACAGTAAAGACTTTTATATTGTAACAAAAAACTTTTTTCAAATTATTGCTGTTCTTTTAAACTTTTTATTTATCAAAGTATTGAGATTAAAGGGTTAGTTCACCCAAAAATGAAAATTCTGTCATTAATTACTCACCCTCATGTCGTTCCACACCTGTAAGACCTTTGTTCATCTTCGGAACACAAATTAAGATATTTTTCATAAAATCCAATGGCTCAGTGAGGCCTCCATTGACAGCAAGACAATTAACACTTTCAATGCCCAGAAAGCTACTAAAGACGTATTTAAAACAGTTCATGTGACTACAGTGGTTCAACCTTAATGTTATGGAGCGACCAGAATACTTTTTGTGTGCCAAAAAACAAAATAAGGACTTTATTTAACAATATCTAGTGATATGTTGTGATCGATTTCAAAACACTGTTTCATGAAGCTTCAAAGCTTTACGAATCTTTTGTTTCGAATCAGTGGTTTGGAGCGTGTATCAAACTGCCAAAGTCACGCTTCCCAGTGGTGAACCATTGAAATTTCGAAAATTTCATCATTCACTTATGATGTAACGAAGCCTCGTTTACTGAAATCACATGATTTTGGCGTTTAATACATGCTCCAAACCACTGATTCGAAACAAAAGATTCGTAAGGCTTTGAAGCTTCATGAAGCAGTGTTTTGAACTCGCCCATCACTAGATATTGTTGAATTAAGTCGTTATTTAGTTTTTTTGGCACACAAAAAGTATTCTGGTCGCTTCATAACATTAAGGTTGAACCACTGTAGTCACATGAACTGTTTTAAATACGTCTTTAGTAGCTTTCTGGGCATTGAAATTGTCAATTGTCTTGCGGTCAATGCAGGTCTCACTGAGCCATCGGATTTTATGAAAAATATCTTATTTTGTGTTCCAAAGGTGAACGAAGGTCGGGTGTGGAACGACATGAAGGTGAGTAATTAATGACAGAATTTTCATTTTTTGGTGAACTAACCCTTTAATGCAAAACTATAGTAATATGATTAAATTACCTTTATGATTAAAGGTACCAAATCAGGTGCTGGTGCCACCAACTGTAGAGCTTAAGCTACAGAGCATGCCAGAGCTTTCCCTACCCTATCTTTTTTTTCCCTCGTCTCAAGAAATATCTGGCAACACACGACACCACTGAAACCGACTCAAAATGATGTAGTATACATGCCAGATCAGTATGTGGCGCTGTAATTCTGCCACAAAGAAACTCTAAAATTGGAGAATAAGACTTGGAGCATGCACATAAACCTTGCGCTCTGTATTCAAACTTTAGTAAAGCTTAGAAATAAAGCTTTATTTTAGTAAAGCTAATAGGCTTAGTAGCTTCTGCTGCATGAACACAAGCGTGTAGTCCGCTATTGTTGTTGTTGTTGTTGCTGTTTTGTGCTGTTAGCGGTGTCTGACTAGGGTCAACACTTGGGGTGATGACATCATCGTTTCACAAAATATACGGATTGGCTGTACACACGAAAACGCAAGGGCGTCATTTTCAGATTTATCCCCTCTGGGAACCGGTTTCAAAAAACAGCGGTTTCACCTTCTGAAAACGCTGGATCCGTCTGGACGAAACTACTATACGATACAAAATTTTTGCGTATACAGCTAAACTCGTCTCTGTGTGGACAGGCCCTTAGTGGCACCGGTGCCACTGCTCTCAAATGTTAGTCTGGAGCCCTGCAGTGGGATTTTTGGTGGTACCTTGCAGACCAAAACTGTCCAATTACTTTCGGTCTGGCACTCAACAGTCAGTTTTTGATGATTAAAGCCGGGTGTACTGTATATCACAGTTCGTGTTCTTGCATTTAATGACATCTAGACAGAGAGTAACATTTCTTCCTTTTCAGTTTTCATCTTGGACGAATTATGGGATTGTTTTCTCTGTGAATTTGTCCAGAAGAAGATATATTAGAGCTACCTTCTGCCTTGAAATACCTTAAAATGCTGCTTTCAAAGGCATCTTGTTAGGTTTTGGAATGCAGCCAATGTGTGCATTTTATTGAGTTTGTGCTGAAGTTTGTCATTTTATACACTCTTTCTTCTCTGTTTACCTTTGGTCTCTCTCTGTCTCTCTCTCATTCTTTTCCTCTCCAGAGGAACTGAGAAGGTCAATTGCCAATTTCCTCAGCCATTGTCTTTATCAAAACCAATATTAATTTTGGCTAATTAGGACCTGAAGCTAATGAGCATTACAAATAATTAGTTCATTTATAATCCATAACATCCACGGTTTATTAGGATCTCTGAAACAAGCGGTTCAAACGCAAGCAGACGCAGTGCAGGCACACACACACTCACAGACACTCAGGCACACATCTGTCTGTCTATCTAGTGGCTGTTGACTCCTGCGACCTGGAGACCCAAGCTGCCCACCTGAATCCTCCATCCTCCTTTTCCTGCAACCACCTCTGTGACCTCACTGTCAGGAGTGCAGCCACGGGTAACGTGAGAAAGTCAATGGGTCAACAGATAGATAAAGACTCCAAAACTTAGTGAGCTGCCAGTGTAGGCAGCATTTTAAGACATCATACATACACAGTTCAGATGCAAAGTCTGTTCTAAAAGTAGCAACATTGTATGCATCCTTCATAGAGAAGGTAATCCCATAATGCATTGCAACAAGCTCATTAAAAAAATCTGTATGTATCCATATGTATATCCATGTATTATGTCATTCACTGCTAATTCCTGTTNGAGCTGCCAGTGTAGGCAGCATTTTAAGACATCATACATACACAGTTCAGATGCAAAGTCTGTTCTAAAAGTAGCAACATTGTATGCATCCTTCATAGAGAAGGTAATCCCATAATGCATTGCAACAAGCTCATTAAAAAAAATCTGTATGTATCCATATGTATATCCATGTATTATGTCATTCACTGCTAATTCCTGTTACACCGTTACATGCTAATGCCAAATTCTATTGAAATATTTTATTTATTTTATTTTATTTTGAAATATACACTGCCGTTCTAAGGTTTTGGGCCATTGCAATTTTTTCTTTTAAGAATAAAAAAATATTAAAGAATAAAAATGATTTTATTCAACAAGGATGCTTTAAATCGAACAAAAGTGACAGTAAAGAATTTTAGATAGTAAGATAGAACATCTTTGGACAAATATGTACACTGGAACACTCCAGAGCATGCACTCTCTCTTTTGGGACAGCCCTGCTGCCACGGCAAACCTGAGTGACAGACAGCTCTGCTGTTGACAGCAGCGACGGCAAACACTCTCCAAGTGTTTGTCGTTTAAGTGAATAGGTGTGGAAAGAAAGGATGGGGTAAGAGAAGCGAGGAAGGATGGCTGCCGTGATTGAGAGGCATGAAATGGCTGAACCTGTGAATGAAAACACCCACATTAGAGTTCCCTTAGTTTTGATTTAACTCCACTCCAGATAATGCACAGGTCTGAAAGGATCGGAGCAGAAGAGTTTTGTAGATTATTGTAGCTCTCCTTCAAATTTGTAAGCATTCTGACTGGTGAAGCAGGCAGGCAGGTTTGGTGGTAGCTCTTTTTTCGTTTGGTTTGGTTCGGTACAGCGGGGGGAGAAAACTAAAGAAAATGGCATTTTCTTTTTATTAAACAGTAATTTACTGAATAAATTGTGTCTCTTTCTTTAAATTAATTCAATTATAATTAAAAGTTTCTTATGGATAAAAAAATATCTGCAAATGCTGTAAACCAGGGAGCCCTTGCACATTACTATAATATTAAAGGTTCAGAGCCCAAACTATTAGCCTAAATTCAGTTGCTGTTTATTTTTTAGATATAATCAACACTCAAATAACAAATTGTAAAATTATGTTTTTACTACAATTTGTTGTTGAAATATAATCATTTACACATTGGCTGTCATTTTCATGACAGATTTATTTAAACATACATTAAATAATCAAGACCTCTCTAACAAGTTAAGTAAAATATAATGAATATATAGCCTAATATAGTGCATATATTTAGCGAAAGAGTTTCTCTGGTGAACTAACAAGCTGTGCACTCGCCTGAGGTAAATGCTACATGTCTTTCTGCCGTTGAAACACTGATTAAGGGATTATTTTGATTTTATTTTGATTGAAAGAGATATTGTATGTTTCAGTTAGTTGTAATGTATCTTTCAACATACCTTCAGATGTTCATTCATGTTTATTCTGAAACTAGTATTAAAGAGGAAGAGATGATCGCATTCACTTACGCTCCACGTTGCCGCTTGAAATGAGGTGCCTATACAGAGATCTGTCACACCATCTATCTGTCAAGCCACATTAAAGAGCGTCGAAACAGCATTTTGTTGTTTGAATTTCGTGATAAAATGGAAAAAATGTGAAAGATGGCACTTTTTTTCTTATCGAAAGTAACAAAACTCTGAGCTTATTGCGATTAATGGTGGTTAGGCTACAACGCTGTATTCGTCGTGTAGATCCAATGGGCCAGAGCTGGGCGGGGCAGCAGGGAGCGGGGTGCATTCGGTATGCAATGAGAGTATCGCGGTATGTACCATGGTTGGTGTTCATGGATTTTACGTCCATCTAGCACGTTTACATAATGGAAAAAGTAGCGCAGTGGAATGGAAAAACGCGCTGTGTGAACAGCCACTAAAAAAGGAATAATAATAATAATAATAATGTATCTTTAAAAATCTGTCCCCCCTCACCACCTCTGACTACCAAATAATTTCATGAAAAATTATGAAAATTGGAAGACCTACAATTGTTTCACATTGTGTTGCAGTAGAAACTTTTAAAAATATAACAATAAGAGAGAATAATAGATATAACTGACGGCCACCTCACAAGCTCAGTTTCTTGTACGTCTTCTCACCAGAGCACGGCAGGGGAGCGGCGAATGGCGAGTTCACAATAGCAGCTTTTGATGCTGCTGAAGAGATTCTGATCTATGGTGAAAATCTTCTATAGACCGTGAACCTCCATTCACGCTCTCAAATGCCCTTGCCATGGCTGTTTTTTTTTCTTTTTTCTATTTGTGCGAATCTCCCGCTCTCCCTCCTGCCCCACACTTTGATAACCACTTAATCACGCTAATTTAATTTTAAAAAATGCTGTAAAATATTAATAAATATCACCATTGAGAATAATGGGAATTATTATAATATTAGGAGTCCTACTGAGGAGTCTTCTCTGTTGACATCTATTCAAACAGAATGGCTCTTCTTCTCCCTAGTCAGGATCCATACTCTTTTACTAATTTTTTATCTAACCTTTAAGGCTCCCCCTGGGACTCTGCCCAAACATTTTTAAAACATCCCCTACCATCTCTCTTTGTCGCTTGCCACACTAAAAGACAGGGAAAGACAGTTTGAAAAGGATGAGAGAAAAGTAATGTGAGTGGCGTTAGTGAGGTGTGTGATAGCTTTGGAGTTCTTGGATGGGTTTTTAAATGCTACAGACTTCTGACAGCTAAATGGAACCTGAGTAAAGGGTGTGTGCATGTTGTTGTTTTTTTCTTTTTCTTTTTTAGAATGCACAGTTTGTATCAAGTGGAATCTTTTATAGCACATCCATGCATGTGTGTGTGTGTTATTTTATTAATTATTATCAATTATCTTCATCACACACACATTGTCTCACAGACTCATTCCCCGAATAGACAAATTAGACCCTGGAACACTATTTATTCTTGACCAGTCATTGTTCACTGTAGTCTTACCTTATCCTGATTCTTGGAGGCCACAACTCCTTGCTGGAACATCCAGTGAAAGCAAGGTGATTCCTGCCTTTATGGATTTAAGTTGACTGGGTCAAGCTTGAACTGATAGACCATCTTGGTCAACCTGTCTTATCTCATTATACCAGTGTTGAAATTCACTCTTCTAAAATTTGTGCAGATTCATTCATTCATTCATTCTAGGGCTGCCCCCTAATAGTCAACTAAACATTAGTTTACTATAATAGGCTTAGTCGACCAAGATTTTGTTAGTCGGTTAGTCGCAGAGGAAAAAAAAACTTCACAGGAAGTGGCTAAGTCACGCAGTCTGTGAGGGAGAGATTTTTAATGGGGGGTCCTTGTGGTAATTACAGTATGTCGACCAGGAAATCCAAACGTTTGCCTATTATCCATCAACCCTTAAATGTAGCATATCATTTGAAACATGTAAGTTGCAACTTTACATGGCCATTTGCTCTAACCTAGATTCACCTAGATGAATGTGCGCTATTATTAGGTGCATATTTAAGTGTTTGTGCGAATTGTGGGAGGTGAATTATTAGTGCGCTGCATGACATGGAGGCGCTGGCGTGATCACTTGCATTTTTTCAACTTAAAATACTCCGTCATTTTTGGTCTTACAGATAAGAGTAATACATCATTCTTAACTGTAAAGGGTCTTTTATTTGTGTTCACTCACAATAACAACAAAATGTTGTGGTTTTGTAGAATAAAGAAGACAAACAGCATATAGGCTATTCCACCCCCCAGGATACATTTAATTAATTAAATTAATATAAACGTATGATTAGTCGACTTATGGCTTAAATGAACAAATACTAGTCGACTAGAAAAATCTTTAGTCAGTGGCAGCCCTAATTCATTCATTCATACACACATTCATTCATTCATTCATTCATTATCACAAATACAGTATAAAGAATATATATACAGTTTTATTGTCACTGTAAACTTACAGTTTGTAATAATTAGCCATTGATGTCAAAGATATGATGTCCTCTGAAATGGGAATCAATTCAAATGCATCATGCATGTTACTGGATGTGTCATGTGATACTGTTCTAAAAACATGCATGAACGGTGTGTGAGAGCATGTGCGCTGTGAGTGTGCATGCTTGTATGTGTTTTGTTGAACTATGAGGTGATGGAGGCAAAGGGTACGCTCTCCTGAAGCGTGACAGATTTAACCATAAATCAGATGGATTAATACACACTGGCCCAAGGTCTCTGTGTGTGTGTGTGTGTGTGTGTGTGTGTGTGTTAAAACACACGAGTCACTTAGAGCTGGACTTAGACTTCCATCAGTCTCTTGTTCTGCCATCAACTTTGATATTAATTCACTGTACTGAAACCAGACAGAGAGAGCAAGTAGAGGAGGAGAGAGACTTTTATGACGGCAATAACTTCTGCATATTTGTATAACAGTGACTGGTTTCACTCATAATATGATACCGGTAAACATTTACGATATGTACATTTTATATATATTTATATATTTTAAATTTTATACAAAATTTTATATGAAATTAATAATTTTATATACAAATATTTATACTAAATATTTACTGTATTTATAACAAATATGAAATTTTTGCAGAATTGAATTTTTATTTATTTATTGCTTGCTTGCAGCATATGTTGATTTTTATTTTTGCCTGGCATTTCTGTTTTGTTTAGTGGTGTGAACTGTTTTTAGAGACTGGCGGAAATTTGTGTCACAATTGAATCATTTTTGGTTAAATTTTAATCAGCTATTTTCTTTGGCAATTTGCTTAGTCATGTTGCTCTTGGTATTAAAAGGCCTTTATACGGAGTCCCAAATAATATTTGGCAGAATCCTTCCACCACTTCATTTACTTCCTGAAATTAATTAGATCCAGAAGGGGGAATTTAGAGCTCAAATCAAGTCCCCTGCACAAGCATCTCTGTTGCCGACAGCACGCAAAAGATGTTTTTACTATTTTTCATTATAATCTGAGCTTCTGTTTTAGCATTGTTTTTTGGATTATTATAATTTTCCTGTCTGGCACTTAACCCTGTGTTGTCATGAATATAGTGTTCTTTTTTTTTTTGTACTGGTGTGATTTGACACAGTAAAACACAGTCTTTATCAGTAGCGTTTGATAGCTCTCCTGGGGGACTGACCCAGCGTGCTCTCTGGAGCTTTATCCATGGAAATGAGCTGCCTGGATGTGCCCTAATGTGCCTGTGTGGAACACACTTGCACAGAGGCCTCTCTGTATGTAAATTTGCTGACTAGAGCTGGAAGGTATGATGGTACATAGAAATGTGTCAGCCAGCAGAGATTCTGCTTTATCATTTATACCATGGTAGATGTATCCAGGCGGCAGGGTCGAGCAAAATTAAAAATGAAAGAACTGGCTTTTAATTCAATCGGCTTGGCCACAACTTGCAGGAAGTTGAATTGGAATTTGAATAGAAAGGAAGGAAGGAATCACTTAAAATACAATTCAGAGGAATTCAGCAGGCAATGGCATTCTGGGAAATGAATTGTTCTTCTACTCTGAGCTGTAAATTTATTAAAGCTGCAGTCTGTAACTTTTTTTGGTTAAAAATGATTCAAAATCAATTTGAGCAAGTACATAACCAACCAGTGTTCAAAACTCCTTACCTTAGCCCGATTCACAACGGTAAGCTTGTAATAATGTTTTCTAATTCGAGTGGTAATGGTACTGGTTTCCGCAGGAAACTCGAGCATGTCACCGTTCATCTTTGCGTCATTACGTCACGTCTGTTTACATAGAGAACAAGTCCCAGCTAGTAGGATATATGTCATGTGAGGAAATTGAAATCTACAGGTAACGCTAATACACACTAAATACACGTAGTCACACAATGCTGATGTTGTTAACATCAACAATTTGAGAACAAAGTATAACAGTAATAATAATTTGCATGGTTTGATGTGATCTAATCTAATTGATTTAATCACCATTGGCAGCACGATTTATTGTAATTTTCTCAGTTGGTCAGAACAAAAGTGGCAGATTTGTTACTTACTGTACTTGTTCAGATGACATTTTCCAGTGAAAATTCTTATTTTAGTCATACTTCCATGACTACAATCTCTAATTCCGAAGTATAGTATCCACCGGTGCGGTGACTGACAGCCACACATTCTCTAAAAGCATTAGATTCATCCGCACTGAGGAGCTATGCCGATACACAACCCACGTAAAGATGATAATTCTGCAAATAATGGCAATTGCAGGTTTCAGACAGAGATGGTGACAAAAAGGCAAAACTTATGGAATGCAGCTTTACATATGGAAGATTATATATAAATTAAGTGCAGATTTCAATGTGTATTTATCTGTAAGTGCCCAGACTTCAAGACTTTTTAGGTTTTGTCAATCCATCATTCCAAAAGTTAAAAAAATTCCTTTATTTTATCTTTAAATTACACTTATTTTAGTTGAAATTTGTGAATTTCTTTGAATTTCATTTTATTTTAATTCTATTTTACTTCTACTTTAATTCTTCTTTCTTGAATTTTACATTCATACTAAATATTTTAATATATTTAAATATATTTTGACCATATTATTATTATTATTATTATTATATATGCACCACTGTTCAATAGTTTGGGGTCAGTAAAATTGATCAAAAGTGACCATAAAAAACACCTACAGTATAATGTTACAAAAGATTTCTATTTCAAATAGATGTTATTTATCAAAGAACCCTGGAAAAAGTGTATCAGTTTCCACAAAATTATTGAACAGCAAAACTGTTTTCAACATTGATGATAATCAGAAATATTTCTTGAGCAGCAAATCAGCATATTAGAATGATTTCTGAATGATCATGTGACACTGAAGACTGGAGTAAGGATGCTGAAAAACAGGAATAAATTATATTGGTAACACTTTACAATAAGGTTCATTAGTTAACATTAGTTACCTACATTAGTTAACATGAACTAATAATGAACTGCACTTATACAGCATTTATTAATCTTTGTTAATGTCAAATTCAACATTTACTAATACATTATTAAAATCTTTAACATGAACAAACAATGAACAACTGTATTTTCATTAACTAACGCTAACGAAGATTAGTAAGTACAGTAACAAATGTATTGCTCATGGTTAGTTCATGTTAGTTATACATTAACTAATGTTTAACTAATGAACCTTATTGTAAAGTGTTACCATTACATTTTTTAAATATATTAAAATAGAAAACTGTTATTTTAAAATTCTAATATTGCACAATATTACTGTTTTACTGTATTTTTGATCAAATAAATGAGTGAGCATAAAGCGGACAGGACTAGTTTTCCAGGGAGACGTTAGAGAAATTTGTGTTTCACAGACGTACTTAGTAATTTTAATCCCATACATTTCAATTCTCATACAACCTCTGTAAAAATTCCAGAGCAAATTACCTACTGTTTTTCGGCAAACTCAGCAGTCCTCTGTGAAATCTAATCCCATCTAAATGCGAATGTCTGTGACTGCTGATGTTGTCTTAAGCCCTATTCGGATGGGACTAGTTTTCCAAACGATGTTTGAGTAACAATTCTTATCAACCTACGTCTGTGATTTTATGTACGGATTCAGACGGGACTAACATCTCCGTGT
This sequence comes from Anabarilius grahami, assembly GCA_003731715.1. NCBI lineage: Eukaryota > Metazoa > Chordata > Actinopteri > Cypriniformes > Xenocyprididae > Anabarilius > Anabarilius grahami. The sequence goes on along the minus strand of RJVU01057857.1, from coordinate 3,224,580 downwards.
TTATTACCGAGGTAGGAGTGTCTGTGTTTTACATGTGGGCATTTCAGAAGATCACGTGTTCATTTATCATCATGATTTAATAGAACTGGGTTCTTATAATAAACCCACTGGAATAAAAAGTTTTAACTTATATAATTTACACGTTATGTAATTAAGTGCAGAAATGAAAGTACTCTTACCTGAAACTGATATTACAGTAGCCAGTCTGAACAGTTTACGTGATTTGGCTCTTCTTGTTGATTTATTTTTTTTATTTCTTCGCAGTGTACCAAACACATCTACATCCATTATCTGTGCGCAAAAAGCAGAAACTTGAATACCGGCGCGATAGCGAGAGATTGTACGGTAGTTCACGTTGACCAAAACACACAAGAAAAAGCGTTTTGGAAAAAACATTTTCGGAAATCACAGACATTCGCATTCGGACGGGATTAGATTTCTCTGAGTACCGCCGAGTTTGACGAAAAACAGTAGGTAATTTGCTCTGGAATTTTTACAGAGGTCGTGTGAGAAAAAAACAGACATGGCAGATTCGGACGGGATTAAAATCTCAAAGTACGTCTGTGAAACATAAATTTCTCTAACGTCCCCCTGTGAAACTAGTCCCGTCCGAATAGGGCTTTATCCTAATGCTTCTCCTCATGTGTTTTTTGACCTTACCTGAGCTACTGTCACCAATCTTGCGCACCAAAAGCATGCTTCATTTAATTTCAATATGGATGGTATCTGACAAAAAAATTACATTTAATAAATAAAGCCAAATCGTGAAAACTGCCCATTTTAATATCAGTGTCAGGTAAGAGTAAGATACTTGTCTAGATTCTTCTGCCCACTTATGCAGGTTTGTGATGAACAGCCACTTGTATAAACTCATGTGAAGCTTACTTTTATAATAAATTTGAATTATATCAATAAATAATTACGTTATGTCATACGTGATGCACACAAACACGGCACCTGACCTTCTTTAAGGCCCACGTCTAACACACACTCCCTCCTCTGTAATAAACATGGAGATATTAGTCCTGTCCAAATCGGTACATGTAATCACAGACGTCGGATGATAAGAATTGTAACTCAAACGTTGTTTAGAAAACTAGTCCTGTCCAAATAGGGCTAAATAGACCTTGTTCAAAAACATAAAAAAAATTGTACAAACTGTTTGTTGTGTATTATATTTAATAGCGTTAGTTTAGAAACACACTGATGTCAGATAAATTGTAAAGAGAATCTTCTGTGCACTTTGTGGCAGTATTTGTGTTCCATGTGCAGTTGCTGCCTTTGTAGAGGGTTTGACAAAAGGAAGCTCACCAGGTTGCGGAACAGAAACGTGTGTGTGTGTGTGTGTGTGTGTGTGTTGTGAAACTCCTGATGTGAGCAGACCCTCACAGGGTTCAGATCTGCTCTGACATTTAAAGTCATTTATAGTTGGGGCACAGCGAGTCACTGAAGGGGGTTTGGTCAGATTAGATTATGTTGACTCCTCAGGGGTCTATCAAACGGGATAAACTCGGGATTGCAGGTCAAATTATGCATGGAAATATGCTCACATAAAACATGAGCAGAAACAGATTTGCACGGATCACCCCTAGAGAGACCTAACATCGCCTACATTCAACACTGAAACGAACTCCATTCAAATCAATCATTTATGCTGCTTACACCTTTTCTCCCCTGCAAATGTGGCTCATGGTATTTACCTCCTCCCTGAACACATTAGGGAGGGTACCATAACTCATGCTCTGGGGGGGGACTAACCTTTTTCAATAGCCTATAAACAAATTAGGGCCCCTGTGCTTCAGTGCCTGTGCTCATTAGTGGAGAGGAAACTCAGGCGTTAAGACATTACGGGCACATGGATGAAGAACGGCTTTAGACGGAGATTATGACACAAAGCCAATTAACAGCCTCTTTGATTTACAGTTCAGCCCTATTAATGAAACACCCGCCATTAACACAATGGGTAATGAATTTGAGGCTGTGAATCATGTATCAGAGTCGCAGTCGTGGAACATGTGCGGTTTATCGCCCGCGTGCGAAGGCAACGTTTTCGACGGGGCTAAGACTGATGATATCTGTGGGATTGTACGTGTGACTAAATGACAATGAGATAACGTAATACAACGCTTTCCTGTTTAACTGTGCTCCTTAAGTCTCTGTCTTATTATTAATCATGCTGGGCAATAAAATAGATTAACAATGAGGATATTTTTGCTGGTCCAGTTGTGAGTAGTTTAGATTTTTTTATTGTTCTGTTAACATTTTCAGTGGAACTGAGGCAAAAATATCTTTTGTAACACTTTTTCTCCCCCCGAAGTTAAATGGCCGTTTTATGTTGTCAGGATACACCTGATCTCCTGCACTGACTGTTGGTATATGTTAAATATGTCTCAAATAGACATCTTTATATCATATCTTAAAGGAATAGTTCACCCAAAAATTTTAATTGTCATCATTTACTCAACCTCAAGTTGTTCCAAACCAGTACAAGTTTTTTTTTCTGTTGTACACAAAGGAAGATATTTTGAAGAATGTTGGTTACCAGACAGTTGATGGTAGCATTGATTTCCATAGTACTATGGAAGTCAATGGCTACAGTCAATTGTCTGGTTACCAACATTCTTCAAAATATCTTCCTGTGTAATTCGCAATGTTTGTTGGTGATAATACAAGGGAGAGAGAGAGTTTATTGATAATATTTAATGCACACTTGCAGTGTTTTATTAAGATCTTACAGTGATTTTCTAGAGTGAAAACGGACACTTCATCTTTTGTGTGAAGTACAATAAACGTCATAAAACTCATCTGTATAGTTTTGGCCATCATTCGGAGGGTACAACAGGCCTGTACTTATATAGTGGATTAAAAACAAGAAGACAATATAAGTTATAACCGTATTTTAAATAAACTATACCTGTTCTATCTCTATGCAGCATATATTTGCAGTTTCTGACATTATAGTGCGTCCTGACTGACTCCTGACAGGGGAGAACAAGCTCGTAAAGCTCCGCCCTGTTAGGCCGAGCGCAGCAGCTCATTTGCATTTAAAGGGCCCACGCTGAAACGGCTCGTTTTTGCTCAACCACTAAAAGTGGCAATTATAACATGCTATAAAAAATTATCTGTGGGGTATTTTGAGCTAAAAATTCACATACACACTCTGGGGACATCAGAGACTTATTTGACATCTTGTTAAATAGGGCATAATAGGTCACCTTTAAGTTTTGGCGCCATGTCGCGTTGATTTCATGTTGGATTTTTATTGGCTGGTCAGTAGACGTAGGTTGTATCAGCAAACACACTGTGCGATGATCATGCTGAATTTCTGACACTGTCAGAAAATGATCGTTGGCTATCTTTGGTCGCAAGACCGGGAAAACAGCTTTGAACCTCTCTCACTGTATGACATAGGACCACCGATTAAGAGCCACGATCACAGAAATCGCCACGATTGTTTCACGATGGCAGTCTTTCGTCTTGGACAGGCAAAAATCGTGCAGTGTCTCCCGGGCTTTAGGCCACCTTCACACAGCAGCAGAATAAGGCTGTCAGTCTTGTATTTGAGTCCTTAAAGTGTTAGTTCACTCAAAAATGAAATTTCTGTCAGTAATTTCTCACCCTCATGTCATTCCAAACCCGTAAGACCTTCGTTCAATTTTGGAACACAAATTAAGATATTTTTGATGAAATTCAAGAGCTTCTAACCTTCCTATACACAGCAATGTCATAACCAATTTCAAGGCCCAGAAAGGTAAAAAAGACATTGTTAAAATAATAGTCCATATGACTACAACCTTAATGTTATGAAGCGACAAGAATACTTTTTGTGCGCAAAAACAAAACAAATAGAACAGCAATTTCTTCTAATCCCTGTCAGTCTCCTACGCTGTTGACGTTGTAAACACAGTGCAGCGCTTCCGGGTTCTCCGTCAGAACGCTGGCTGTAAATAAGAAAATAAGAAACACAAAGGAGACAATTGTTGAGTATAGAAAGATAAAATGAATGTGTTTAGCATAGCTCAGATCTTTTGTTCTTCAGATCTGATAAGACAAGTTTGTATTGAGATTTGAGATGTTTAATTGCAGACTTATCTTGGCAAATCTGAGGACATTTTGAATCTGTTTTTCCTCTCAGGAGAAATATCTGGGTAGCAGAAAATGCTCCATTTGCTCTTAATTTATTATCATCACTGTCTAGAAGAAGCAATTGAGATTTAAGCGATATCTCTTTTGTAATATTTCTTTGCTATGGGTGATCCCACTGCTCTTTTATGAGTCATTATGGGTCCGGTTTAGGACGCTGCTTTTCGTTGTTTTTTAATGCGTTTCTCTGAACTGTATATGTGTGTGTGTTTGTTTGTGTGTATAAGTCTCTGTATTGCAGTACAACATTACAGTTGAGATGATAGTAATAATGTTGGCAGTGTGATGGTGGAGTGGTGACCCCAGGCCCTTATGGGCCCCCAGAGGAGCTTTTGTGTAGTCACAGGGGCTGAAAGTCTATTGATCTATCCAGGGATGGATGCCCTCTCTGAGCTGATTTACTGGCCCCAGCGGCCTGCTCTCCAACAGACCAGGAGCTACATAAAACACTTGACTGCCAGCATCTCTACACAATCACATCTCATACTCGCCCTCTCTCTATCTTTCATTCTTTTTATTTTTTTCTCTCTCTTTTATTCGCACACATGTTAGCCACCTATACATGTATTCTGTAGTAATATGAAGAGTTTGGTTCCAAAACGCAATTTTGATTAATTTGAGTAAAAAGGTGTTCCCTTTCGAAGGAAACTCCACTCTGCGTTTGCAATAAACGCTTTAGGGGAACGCCACGTGACCCAGGTGTCTGAAAGCACTATCCAATAACTCCAATTCCTATTGGCCGGCGGCAGCCTATGACGTCATACGGCGCGACCCGGAAGTATAAAGGAGCGCCTGGAGAGACAGCCAGCATCTCATCGTCTTTCGGTCCTGTTCTGTCTGATTGCATCTATACCAACTCCGGTAGGGTTTTTTATATATGCCTTACAAACGTTCATGAGAGTGTGTTTATCCGTGTCCCAGGGTTTGACACTTGATATACATATTTTTCTGAGCGTTTTCTGTCTGGAAAGGAGCACGCATACACAGTGCTTGAGGGCACTGCTGTGTGTTTGTCTGTTGTTTACTCTGTTCTCGTTTGGCACTCTTCCCGAGGGAAGAGCTGTCTGCCTCTCTGCCTGGTGGTTCTGGCCCCTGTTTGTGCTGAGGCTTAATGGTGGCTGCAATCATAGGGCTCGTAGATGAGCTCGTTGGGAAGTTTGAGAAAGTTTTATTCTCTCTCAACTTCCCTGGGGCTGGCGAGAGCGACCGGATGACGATGACGTTCGTGTTTGACGTCATCGCGTCCGGCGGCGAGTGCTCCTCTGGCTGGTGTATGCGAGCTGCTGTGTGTTTGGGACGCGCTTCTCGGCGGGCTGCAGCTGCCGGGAGAGCGCGTTAAGAAAGGGGCCGCGCGCGGACAGCTCGACGAGCGGTTCCTTTCTGTCCATTAATACGGCAGCTTCCATACTTTCCATTCCGGTCTGATCTCCGCGTTTGAGATTGGGAAGGCATGGAAAAACCCCTAGCCATTCAGATTTGTATCTGAATCCAGACAGACGGGAGGAGGAGGAAGAGAGAGTGAGACGGGTGATCGATTGTAAACATTGTTGCGTTTGTAATCGATCCCCCAGCTATATAGGGTGATTTATATCTACCCTCTCCTCTTCTTCTTCCACCTCCTGTGTATATATATATATATATATATATATGTGTATATATGTGTATATATAAACATATATCATGCTCAGATGCTTCTTATGGTCAGACTGATGGCTGGGCCCATAGTCATTATTTCTATCAGCCCGCTGTTCTGTTTGATAGTAAGAGGATCTTTAGGCTTAAAAGAACCTTAGATTCCATCTTTTCATGTAAAAAGGAGCATTAGGAGTCTTTTGGTTTTTGAGCTGCAGGAGGGTCTATATTTTATTCGTTAAAATAAGACCTTGTTTTCCTGTATAGTTTTCTGAGCATGTAGTCAGGAAAATTAGGGTGTTTTGGGCAAACTGAAGTTGACAGACTGGCTAGAGTATATATTGTGCAGGCCACAAAATGGCCGCCTCTTAGCCACCTGTTGTTTAGAGTAGCTTATCATTTGCTGTTTTCTAGAGTAGTTTGAGTTAGCACTCGTCACTTCAGTTATTATGCATGTTTAGGTCGGCCTTAATCGGCCGCCTGACATTGTTTGCTTGTGAGCTTCACTTTCTTTCTCTTATCCATGAGATTTGGAGGTGAAGCCCGGGCTTCACTAGGCTTGTGGCCCTGAAAGAAGGCCCGTAGCTTAGCGGCTAGGCTAGAGCTAGGTTAGGTGTGTTATTTACATATAACCCTATGTATACTATCCCTTATTAGGTTGTATAGTTCCTAGTTCTGGCCTCCTCCCGAGGGAGTTGTTAGGCCGTATGCCCATTATCCCCTTGCTTATGTAGGCGCAATTGTGAGATTTAACAGCTAGGTTGTAGACTGTTTTTGACTCCCTGATGCTGTCTCTTAGGCGGTAGGCCCTTATCTTTGCGTAGATAAGTTATGCAGGTATTGCGAGGCCCCACTTCCTAGATTTTTCATGCTAAAGGAAGTGAATTCCTCGGAGCCACTTGATATCTGTATTTATCAAGTTTGACTTGACGATGCTAGTTTTTTAGCTTTTCGTCCTCTAAGCCTTAGAACAGATTTGAGGATCTGTATGAGAGTGTTTTTCCTTTTAAACAGCATGTATTTCAAAGTTTTACGTTACTTCGAGTTCTAGACTTTTGCCCTACATTTATATGTGAGCTTACTTATGCTGCCACAGGTTAGCACCTGTTCTCTTAATAGTAGGCCCTTTTTGCTGTAAAGCGGCCTCTATTTGAGAGGATGGTGACTACATATTCCCCAGGTGTATTTGTGTCACTGAGTGCATCACCTGTTGGATTGCATACTCAGGGTAGTTAGAACCACTTTTTGAGGAAAGTTGGTATCTATTTAAGCTCCCTGGTGATCTTGTTAGCGGCTATATTGCATATAACTCGGATTGTTGGCTTTATGATATTTAGCCTCCTTCTAGTTAGCAGTTGTTTTCTACAATGCTGCTTAACTGATCATGGTTTGCTCACATATGTACACCACCACAGGCCCTTCCACGTGTTTGTTTGAGTTAGTAGGCCTTATAGCCTCCCTTAGACCATGTTGGCTTTGTTTGGTTCCCTTTAGTCACATGTTTAGGGTACATTGCCTGTTGGAATGTGTAGCCTAGCGCAGGTTGCAGTTAGCTTCCCATAGTTATGATTGGGTTAGAGCTGGTTCCCTGTAGCTTGGTCCCTTTTTAAATTCACGAGCTGTACGTGTCATTGAATCGGCAGGCCCCTTCAGGCCTCCTTTTTAGTCCACACGTTGGCACGGTTGGTGTTTTTAATTTGCAAACAGGCTGAACGCCACTTGTTGCTGGAATGGTAGGCCCCTCAAGGCCTCTTTTCTTAGTCGACTTGATGGCAGGATGCCTGGGGAAACCATGCCACCATCGGCCACGCCCCATCGTCGACAGATAGGCCCTAAACAGGCCTGTTCTCGGTGTTTGGCAGCGTTTCATGTATTCCCTCTTTGGACATTTTTAATACATGGCCTTTGGGTGGTATGGTTAGGGTAGCCACTTGCTGATGCCGCATGTGTACTAAGGTAGGCCTACCTCGGCCTCCGGTGTAACATGGAGTTCAGTAGTCAGTATTTTGAGTGGCTGGCCCCTCAGGTTGGTTATGGTAGTGAAACCTTACTGAGGTTTGGTTTTATCTACATCTGCCTCCCTGAGTCTGAAACACTGCCACGAGCTGATGCCACGTGTCTGTTGAGGTTATAGGCCCCTCCAGGCCTTCCTTAATACGTGTTGGCGTACACTGTACTCCTCTTGCTTTAAAGAGTAAAAGGTGCTTTTACTGAGTACACTGCTCGTTGGATTGTGTCAGGTAAGGTGAACCACCTCAAAAGGCCACGCCCCACCCTGACGGATAGGCCCTAATCAGGCCTGTTCACGTTGGGTGGCAGCGTTCTATGTATTTCTTCTGAGGAAGTTTTAATACATGGCTTTCTGGTGGTCTGGTTCTCAGGTGGAGTATGGTAGTGAAACCTTACTGAGGTTCGGTTTAACCTACATCTCCCTCCCTGAGTCTTATTTTACTCTAGTTGGGCTAAGAGCCACCTAGAGCCTAGGGTGGATCTTTGTGCGCTTAGAAACGGCCACGAGACTTATGCCGTGTGTCCTAGAGGTTGCTAGGCCTGCGGGCCGCCTTTTTGACACACTGGAGTTTGTTTGGGTGTATTTCTCTTTGAGAATTATTTCTATACACTTTCGCTGGCCAGGGGCCCAAGTGGTAGATCCAACCCCCTCTTTTGCGGGTTGTTTACCATGCTTGGGACCTAAACACTGCCACGAGCTGATGCCACGTGTCTGTCGAGGTTATAGGCCCATCCAGGCCTTCCTTAATACCTGTTGGCATACGCTGTACTCCTCTTGCTTTAAAGAGTAAAAGGTGCTTTTACTGAGTACACTGCTCGTTGGATTGTGTTAGGTGGATTGTCATGCAGGCACGTTGCAGCCTCTTATGCTGCCGTTGAAGTTATCTGTCTACCCCAGCAAAGACAGATGTTCAGGGTGGCCCTTCCAGGCCACTTTCTGAATATACTTCTGTTTTCACATATACTACTATCATGCTGTAGGCTCCTCTTTGGCCTCCATGAGTATGTGCCCTTTTGCATGGTCCACCTGTTAGGTGAGCTTTGTACTTCCCTTTCAGGGTTGTGTTTATAATAGTGCTTAGCTCCCTAAGCTGATCAGGGTGGTAGGCCTTAATCAGGCCTCCTCCTAAGATTCAGCCCCAGGCTGGTTTGTGCTCCTCTTTATCAGGGTTCTCTAGCGCACAGCCTCCTCAGTGCGTTAATTAAGCACTGGGTAGATCCTAGGATGAGTGGATTATCTCCCCTCGATATGAGGGTTCATAGCACTCAGCTGAGTTCTGCTCTCCAGGATGCCCGTCTCTACGCGTGGGTTTGAGTTGGTTTCTGCCTCATTGCAGTCACTCTTACTTACTATCTTCTTGAAGAATGCGTTTTAGAGGCTCTGTATTCAGACAGGGTTGGCCTGAACTAAGTCTGTTCCTTAACAAGACCAGGTCGGCCTCCCTGGTGGCATTAGGGGTGACTTCGTTCCCCTCTAAGTGACTGGCCGAGGTTCCCTTTGGTTCCTTGGCCACATTCCCTTAAAGGGACCACTTTCTCTTCAGAAAAGCTGGTTTCAGACGCCTTAGCAGCTTCTGTAGGCCCTCTGAGGAAGGCCTTCTTGAAGTTCAGCTTGGGCTGTTGGCCAAAGGGAATGCTGTCACTGACAGCCTGGTGTGACCCGAGGGGGAGTTGCCAAGCAGTTCGCGAACTGCTTTTGGGCCTTTGTCTCAAGCCATATTTTTTGGCAGGCACTCTCCTCAAGCATGGTGGCATGGGTATATCGTTCCCCAAAGCAAGATGAAAACCACTATTTTCTGTTTCAAACTTTCACATAACATCTTTTGGTTATAAAAACATTAAAAATTCAAATCTAAATTTTGATTTTAAAAAGTTTATTATAAAAATTTATTATTTTTTTTCCAAAATGCAATAAATCCATGATACTTTTTTTTTCAAAATGCAATTAATCCATCAATATAAAAGTTATTTTTCAAATTGAAAATACACAACAAAGTAAGTTGATTCACATATATGACAGAGTCTAAACTTTGCCAATATTTATCTTATATATAGGCATTTTACTAAAAATACATTCAACCGTCGCTCCCAAAATGAATTCAACGGGTCATCTTGTTAATGTTATAAATTATTTGTCATTACCGATTAAAGAGTATCTGGCGCCACCGCACGGTTAAATAAACACATTTGCCGAGTACATTGGTATTAAAAACGGCTTTTTAAAAAAGCCTTCAATGTTTACAGTTGGTGGAATGGTGCGCTGTGATAGGTTTAGCGGATATATCGCGTTCTGCAGAAAAAGGAGACTGGCGTTTGTCGCGTTTTGGAAAGAAAGGGAGAAAACATGACAGAATAACACGACGGATATTGCATTTTGCGCAAAATTAATAAATGATTTTTCAATACCGACCAGATACAATACTGATTTTGGCGGAAACTAAATTTTTTTTTAAATTGCCGTTTATCGCGTTTTGGAACCAAACTCTTCATATGTATGTTTCATTAATGTGTATTTCATTCATATACTGTATGCACTAACCAACTAAGTTTTAGGTGTCATGTTACAGCAATACAGTGGCATTGGATAACCATACAAATACCTTGATATATGAATATGGTAATCATTCAGTACTATAGTACATATACTTCCGATCAAAATGCTTTTGAAAGAAGTCTCTTACCCTCAGCAAGACTGCATTTATTTGATCAAAAATACAGTAAAACGGTAATATTGTGAGATAATATTTATAATCTAAAATAACTGTTGTGAAATTCAGTATATTTTGAAATGTAAGTTATTCATGTGTTAGCAAAGCTGCTCAGAAGCCATTACATTATTAAAATAGAAAACAATTGTTTTAAATTGTAATATTTCACAATATTACTGTATTTTGGTCAAATAAATACATGCCTTGGTGACTTCTTTTAAAAGCATTAAAAAATCTCAATAGTTCCAAACCTTTGGCTGGTAGTGTATCAAAGTGCCATAGTATATCCATTTATTACCACCTTCAGTCCTTTTTTTTTATTTTTTTTTTTAGTGATGGACNGTGATGGACACAATAGACATTACGGTTATTTTGTATATTCTCTGTTACGTTTCAATAATATTTGTTTATAATCAAAATTCTACATCTTCATTTAATTTCTTATTTATAAAAAAAACTTGTTTAACACTGTCTACACCAGACGCAAGCCACTCAACAAAAGCAGATAAAACCCATTATAGTCATACTGTCTACAATGGATGCGTCGCAGCACGGAGCAACTCGACACAACAAATTCCAGACAGTGAACTCATGGCCCTTTCTATTTCTCACAAACACACTTCTGACATAAAGAACAAATGAATTTGCAATGGACGCTTTGTCGCATCCAGTGTAGACAGCCTCTAGATGACAACTGTCATGTCTAGAGTAGACACAGTGTAAGACATCCTTAAAGGGATAGTTCACCCAAAAAATGAAAATTCTGTCATCTCATTTCATTCCAAACCAGTATAATTTTTTTTTTGGGCATACCATGGTAAACCCATGATATTCATTGGGATTATATGCACATACCATAGTGTATGCATATGGTAATCATTCAGTACTGAATAATATTTCAAAGTACCCATATATTACATCCACAGAGCTTTTTTTCAGGTAGGTTTTTTTTTTTGTTTATATTGGCTTCAGATCAAAAATGATTATTCAGTAACATAAAAGTAGTCCATATGACTCATGCACTATGTTCCAAGTCTTCTGAAACCATGAAGATTATCAGTAAATATCGTTCCTCACACAAAGCTGTTGTGTGGCATCAGAAGACTTGAAATATATATAGCTCATGAGTCATACGTACTAATTTTATAGTGGTTTTTGTACTTTTTAGAGCTTGACTGATTCTGGTCACTATTTGCTGTTTTGCTGTGGAGAAGAGCAGCTTGCATATTCTGCCTAACATCACATTTTGTGTTCTGTAAAAGAAAAAGTCAATACTGGTTTGGGACGACATGAGGGTGAGTAAAAGAAAGACAGAATTTTCATTTTTGGGTGAACTATCCCTTTAGGCTGTACACAGATGTTCAGGTTTCTGTTTGTGCTTCATTTTAATCACCTGTGGCAGTCTGACTTAATGTTATTTTGTCCAGGAGTTTGTGTTTGTGTTGTTTGGTCAGTGTTCAACATGATTTACATTCTCTGAAATAAAACATTCTGCACACTTGCTGAGATGGCCTGTGACTGCGAGAGAGATAGATGAGCCCACAGGCACATTGCTCTTGTCAGTTCTTCTCGGCTGTGGGGTGTGTTAATGTGCAGTGTATCAGTCAAAAGCATAATACTGGCCTCACTGAGGCCTAAATAGCATCATCTATCAGCCTGAGCCTGAGAGAAACAGAGAATATGAGTGTCACTGCTTTACACATACTCCGATATAAACGCTCATACATACTCATTACATATCAACACACAGGCTGTGTTTCGATACCTAGTGAGCTGCCTGCAGAGTGTGCTTCCAAAATTCTAAGCAGTGTGACTGTTGCCTTCTGAGGACAAATAGCGCACAGATAACAGATAACGCAATACCATAATGCATTGCGACAGCTAAAATAATCCATCAAAGATGGAGAAATGAAGTAAGATATGTTTAAAAATATAATTTAAATTAAATTAAATATAACAAATAAAATATAATAAATTATATAAAATATGTTTAAAGCATTTTAAAT
>RJVU01057857.1:3176361-3211982 GCA_003731715.1 Anabarilius grahami | reverse complement strand
ATCATTTATAATTGTTATATTTAATATAATTTACTATTTTTAATTTTATTTTATTTAATTTAATATCAAAAAGTATAGTTGAAATATGAAAATATTTATTCAAATTATGTATTTTTGTGCTTAGAATGTCGTTGCATATAATGCAATCCCATTATGCATTGCAACAAGTGAAATCGTTTGTCAAAGCAGGTCAGTAGGTTTTGAGCCACGGTTTGTCTTGAAGATTGACTTTTACACATATTTTAGTCTCTTCTTAACATATCCCACAATACCTTTATGCTCAGACACACATTACTGACCCAGAACAGCCATTTGTTACCCAGCCTTCCCTCTCCTGACCACACACATGGATCCCTCCACCCTAAAATCAGAGGAAAAGAGAGGGGGAAGTCTTTATTATTAATGAGTGCAACGTAAAGCACTTAATTTGCACCGTCTTCAACCAAATTATAACTCACACTGAAAGCAGCAGAATTTGCATAAATCTCATTATAAACAGAGAGCGCAGTTCATAAATCCTCCCATTAATTAGAGGTGTTTTCACCTCTCTTTCACACAGTATTGTGTATTAATAAATGTGTATGTGTGCATGTGGTTTAAGTTATTGACCTTTGTGGTTGCTAGATGGGCCTGGATATGAAAGAGGTGCTTACCTGAACAGCTATATGTTGATCGCTATGGGATACATTTGCTATACATTTATGCATTTGGAAGAGGTTTTTATTCAAAGTGGCTTTTAAAGTATACATTTCATCCCTGGGAACTGAACCCATGGCCTTGGTGTTTCTAGCAACACGTTCTACCCTACCTATTTATGTAAGTGCATTTGAATGTGTGTAAAATACTCAGAAATAGTTCTGAGTCTGTGTGTTTGTGGCTGTGGCTGTGGAAGGGATTCAGCCTGATCTGTTTGTTGGTCTTTCTCATTAATGTAGGATTTGCAGCATTAGGCGCCTGGCGCCGTCAGCAGAACTAAAGCTGGAATGAGTCAGGGACCCCCTCGCCAGGTGTCTTCATAAACAAACACCTGTTACACAGACTCTATGTGCATGATGTATAAAGAGCTTAGAGGATGTCATTGTTGCTTTTGATTATATTGTAGCAGGTTTTGTGATAGTGAGACTGCTCAAGAGAAGGAATGAGAACATAAATTGGTGAAAAAACTCATTTAAAAGGGCTAGTTTGTTTAGATTTTGATTAATGATAGAATTAATATTAAAATAACTGCTTCTCAAGGTCAGAACTTTGCATTGGACTAAAGTATCTGGAGGAAGTTTCATTTAAAGGAACAATTCACTCAAAAATGAACATTCTACCATTATTTACTCAGCCTCACTCATGTTGTTTCGCTCTAGTATGCTTTTCTTTCTTCCTTGAAATACTTGAAATTAGATATTTTGCAGAATGTCCAAGCTACCTTTGCAATTTAAAGGCTGAAATACACTACACAACTACACAGATTTGTTTCCCCGAATTGCAGGAGTTGACACTAGTTGCCAAAAATCAGAAATAGGCCACGTTCAAACAGCAACAGAATATGGTTGTCAGTCCTGTATTTGAGTCCTTAAAGGGATAGTTCAACCAAAAATGAAAATTCTGTCATCATTTACTCACCCTCAAGTTGTTCCAAACCTGTATGAATTTCTTCATTCTGCTGAACTCAAAGGAAGAAATTTGGAAGAATGTCAGTAACCAAACTGATCTCGCCCCCCATTGACTACCATAGTATTTATTTTTCCTACTATGGTAGTAAATGGGGTGCGAGATCTGTTACTGACATTCTTCCAAATTTCTTCCTTTGTGTACAGCAGAACAAATAAATTTATACAAGTTTGGAAAAACTTGAGGGTGAGTAAATGATGACAGAATTTTCTTTTTTGGGTGAACTATCCTTTTAATACGGTTACATTTTTTTCTTCCGCATATTTGTATCCTCACCCACAAATTGTTGGATCGACAGAGGGTTATTAACAGAATAGTTATTGTAAGAGTAGGTTTATCACTGGAAACTGTATTGTACTTTGTCTACTCTTTAAATTGTGTTTAAAAATGGACACAATGGCAACAGCTTTCTTACCTGTATGTGACAACATTTTGCTTCGGTGGAGTTGAGCAGAACTGACAGAGCGGCAGTTTTTCCCCTCCATTTGGTCTAAAACACTGTTCGTGGTCATCCAGTTTGAAATGTTGACTGCAAACACAGAGATTTTTCAGATTTTCCATTGCGGCGTTCTCTCCATATTTATGATTCTTTGCAGTCTTTTGCCACTGCCAACAATGCGCTGGATCCTTCACTGGAAACTAAAAGTAACTCCCGCCTGCGCCAACCATTTATTCTTTGAATTCTTGGACCCGGGTGCAAGTCGACGGCATTATGACTAACAGTTTGCTAAGAAGTATTTCCTACTAAAGCGAGGCGATATTTGGCTCTTGTAAACATATTCATAGCAGACTGTTGTTGCCTTGGATGCCAAAATGCCCAGTGCATTATGGGTATTTTCCTACCTATTGGCAAAAGGGAAGACAACAGCTTTTTTTCTCTGTTTTCTCTAGTCAGGTAGCACCGATTTCAAATTATTATTTGCATAGTTTTTTGCATTTCTACTGTATTTTTATTTTTTTGCATTTCACCAGTGGTGAAGTACCCCTTTAAGGGAAATTTAGCTTTTCATAATATGAGAATATGTAAATTTGTCTGAAATGTCATTTATTGTCTCTGTCTGTGTATTCAGGTACGTCCATTACCCAGCTGCAGGCGGTCGATCCAGACGGCGAGCCGTTGATTTTCGGTGTGGTCGGGGAAGAGGCCATGCGGTATTTCGCTGTGCAGGAGACGACTGGGGTGGTGTGGCTTAGACAGCCGCTCGACAGGGAGGTGCGGAAAATGATGAGCAAATGGTGAAAGAAATGAATGACTGTCCAACTGGAGCTGACACTAGTGATGTAATGCTGCTGTTTGTTTGTGTGCTTTTGTTCTTGTCTCTTCAGACCAAGTCAGAGATGCAGGTGGAGTTCTCAGTCAGTGACAGTCAAGGGGTGAGTTAGCGATCATCTATCTATCTATCTGTCTGTCCATCTTTTTATCCATCCATATATCTCTAAGGTCTGTGCAACCTTTTCTTTTACTGTTCAAAATTTTAAGATTTAGAACATTTAGAATGTTGCCTTCATGAACTTTTCTTTTCGATTTATAATTAGTATAAACTAACTCAAACAGTCTTTTTAAAAATAATTTTGGGATTCAGTGTAGAAATAGTAGAATGTTCTCAAAAGCCTCTCCTATCTGATTTCATTTGATTTTTAGGTTGTCAAGGATACAGTGAACATTCAGATCGGAGATGTAAATGACAATTCTCCAACATTTCACAACCAGCCGTATGCCGTTCAAATACCAGAGGTAATGTACAATACTTTACTTCACTTCTTAAAATCAACTTGCAGTAGCATTCACTTCGATTTCCTTTCATGATGTGATTTATTTCTAAGTCAAACATGATATTGAATGAGAAAAAATGTTACATGAGATTTTAATCTATTTAATTTTATTTTTATTTAATATTATTTATATACTGTAAGTCCCCCTGTGGTGAAAATCAAGTTTTTAATGTTATTTATATGTCTGTGTGATGTTTTTAATGTGCTTTAAGACAAATCATGTGCAAATTCGTAAGTCAACACCATTGCTGAGTATTTTCTGTTTAAAACTGCAGTGATCTAAAGACAGTTTAAAATCGCTGGTGTTTGTGACCTCACAAACTACCTTGTAACCAATCACATCAACGTGAAGGTGAGCTTTAGCATATCATTAACTATGACCGCTCAGAAAGAGGGGAGTCTCAAGAGAAGCCAGGTTATTTCGGTATATTTTTCTGCTGATATGAAAAATCGGGTAGATTAAGCAATATAGCGGGTGTATGATGTATATTGCGATGTTATGATGAACTATATGCCTTTTCTCCACTGACGTTCTGAGTTCAAAGTATAAGAATACTGATTGTTAGAAGGCAGCTGACTGACTCGCGATCGGGTGTGTGTAGCATTAGCAACACATTATTATTAGCTGTTTGATAACATGCAAGCAAAACGCTAATCATATTAATTACTGTCATGTGTCCGATGTTGTAAAAAGTGATAACATTGTGCAGCGTTTACCTCAGTAAGTTGACCGAGTGAATCTCTGAGCTCGTTCGAGTGAGTGGAGGTAGGGCTAATTAGCATATTCATAGATCCGTGTATACTAAATGAAGCGAGGGTGTAGTTACATTCAAACTATTTTAAGACAAAATATTTTCTCACAGGAAAAATGTTTAAATATGTCATTTTGGTGATCACAGATGAGTTTTAAGGGATACAATTATTGACTACAGGGGTACTTTAAATTTATCAATTTTTTCAAAAATTATTTTAAATAATTTCATATATTTTATAATAAATATTTTCTTATTTTCTTTTTTAAAAAAGATTACAAAGATAAACTTTTTTTAACAACATGCACCAATGATTTGCAAAAAAGAGAGCAAATATGGTGCGTTTTAATTTTCTGTCTTACGATCAGACTAATTTAAATATTCTTGTTTGAATTCCAGAAACGGGTGTCATATGTTTGGAATGTGGAGAATGTTTTTGTATTCTCTATTTTGTTATTTTTCTTTCTGTTTTTTTTTTTTGTCATATTCGTNCCTCTCTCTACTTCTCTGTCTATCAGCACTTTTCCAACTTCAACCTATCCTTCTCTCCTTTTCCCATCATCCTTCTGGCCCGTCCCCTTCTAATCCCTGACATGAGGTAATTTGGTAGAGTAAAGTAGACAACTCTCTCTCTCCCTAGCACACACACACACACACACTCACTCACTCACTCACACCTCAGCTGATGTTTATATTGTGTGTCTATAATACATCCCACACTCCTCCCCACAGCAAATCTTCAAAGCCACAGTTATTTTTTTCTCTTTTCAATCTGTCATTCTGAGTAAATAAAAGTAGGGTGAGAGTGAGCGAGTGTGAGCGAGAGAGCTGTATTTAGCTGATGTTGTTTACCGAGGCTTGATGATTAAGCTGTCTGCAGTTAGAAGGACAGAGGAGGACCGTCATATTTGGCCACTTACCCATAATTCTCTGTCTTTATCAGAACTGTGGAAAACCCAAAGAGATTTGGATTGTTCAATGTAGAGTCTTTCTGAGTCATCTTGTAAGTTGCAGCTTGTATAATTTATGTTGAAACATGTCCAGGTCACATTTTTTTTTTTTTTATACATAATGAATAAGAAGCTTACTTTAGGTACATATATTTATGTATATATTTTTTTTCATTTCAAGTTATATGGAAATATGTTTGTTTTTCACAAATAAGAACTGGGGAAGTGCTGAATTTGTAGTAATTTTGTAGTATTTTTTTCATTTTGATTCTGAGGTGAATAATGACAAGGAAATGTTTTTGTTCCATTCGTCCTTTTTTTCAATTTATCCATATTTACATTCTGCTAAAAGAACAAGAAAAGCACCCAAAAAGATTGCAAAAGTCGTTATTTACTGAAAATTTAGGCCTCCACTGTAGCTTTCAAATAGGGCTGGACGATTATGGCCTAAAATCAAAACCTCGATTAACTGAACATTTTATCTCGATTATGATTAATAAACGATTATTATTATTTTATTTTTTTTGCCCTCATAGTTCAATGACAAGGTTTGTACTGTAAATATGATTGACTATTAAAGGTGGGATATTTTTTCCTATTGAAAGATTGATCTCACATAACAGCTCACTATCAGCACTGCAGTTATTTTATCTATGGTTCGTAACATTTCTTACAGATTTCTGCTTGTTGTAAATCAGATAAATTAGTACAGTACCAGTACGAGTGATTGCGTGTGTGAATTAGTCATACTGTCTCTCTATTAATTGTGAAGCTGTGGGTTGTAAATCAAAAGTAGAAAAATATATGCTATAATAAGTTTTGAGTTTCTAAGCTACTTTAGTGATAACAACTAGTTTCTGCGTTCCTCTCTGTGCGCGCAATCTTCACGCTTTGTGCAGCTACTGTTTGTGTGAGTGTTCGTGCCACAATGCAGCTGCGCGAGCACGGTATCTCGAAATTGTATACATCCAATCGTCTAAAATCGCTTGAATGTCCAAACTGGCAAGCTTTAAAACAAATACAACTGACAAAGTTTAGTGAAGATGCAAGGCTCACCGCTCGCGCGCCATCACTATGTGTTGAACCGGCGTTCACCTCCGTGTTGCTTTTAATGCCACTGATTGGACGGGGCAGAGTCATGTGGCTACACACGCAGTAGTATGTTTTTAAGGGGGAAGTATTAACAGGATTAAAAAAAACGGAATAACCGACATGGGAAAATTACGTCGGGTAGAGGTTCTGAATTTCTGTTTCGATTACTTTTTCGATTAATCGTCCAGCCCTACTTTCAAATAAAGTAATAGAGTCAATGACATCCTCAAACCTGATTGGTTTCACATGTCTCATGTCTACACATCATGACTGGCACCACAATTTAATTTGAGAGTGATAGCGGGAAGGAAGATTTTTAAGTGAATTTTGAGTATTACATTTTTTGGGTGAACTGTTCCTTTTTTCTGTTTAGAATGAGCAAGAAAAAACAGCTCTAGCTCCACCCCAACCACCACTTTCTGTTTTTAAGTCTCCCAGTTTCTGCATTTTGATGTCCTCATTACCTCTGCTGACCTCTCTTGGTCTGTGAAAACATGATGCGGCATCACTCCATCAATCTCTCACTTAAACTGTATTCCACCAATAAGGGATTATCCTGACATCACCTCTCAGAGTGAGAGGATGAGTGGGAGGAATAGCGTAAGGTGTTAGGAAGAGCTGTAAATGGTTGAATGAAAAATAAAGTTAGGGTAAGAATTTTAAGAAAGGTTAAAAAAGAGAACAGCTTTCAACTCTGTTGAACTCTGCGCTCCTCCACCTTCCATTTGAGGATGCCCCACAGATGCTCGATAGGGTTTAGGTCTGGAGACATGCTTGGCCAGTCCATCACCTTTACCCTCAGCTTCTTTAGCAAGGCAGTGGTCAACTTGGAGGTGTGTTTGGGGTCGTTATCATGTTGGAATACTGCCCTGCGGCCCAGTCTCCGCAGGGAGGGGATCATGCTCTGCTCATTCATGGTTCCCTCAATGAACTGTAGCTCCCCAGTGCCGGCAGCACTCATGCAGCCCCAGACCATGACACTCCCACCACCATGCTTGACTGTAGGCAAGAAACACTTGGCTTTGTACTCCTCACCTGCATGCCGCCACACATGCTTGACACCATCTGAACCAAATAAGTTTATCTTGGTCTCATTAGACCACAGGACATGGTTCCAGTAATCCATGTCCTTTGTCTGCTTGTCTTCAGCAAACTGTTTTTTTAGATTAGATTAGATTCAACTTTATTGTCATTATGCAGAGTACAAGTACAGAGCTAATGAAATGCAGTTAGCATCTAACCGGAAGTGCAAGAATATAGTGTTTTATATACATTAAGTGCAGAGTAAGTGAAGCTATGATTTACAGAATGTACAGTGGGGTTGCTATATACAATATTGAGCAGAGTATATACAGAATATAAATAGGAATGCAGTGTAGGATTGTATGTACATTATGAACAGAGCAATGTAGGATTATATATACACATTATGAGCAGCAGCAACGTGAGAACAGTGGTAATAAATACAGTTGGATGAGTGTGCAAAAGTATTGTTAAAATTAGTTCTATGCAAACTAACGTGTGCAGTCTGTGCAAAATATGAGTAGTGCAAGTACATGTATTTAAGGTACTGTGACCAGTGCAGTAATAAAGCAAGTGCCAGTTAGATTGGTGGTGTGGCGTTCAGAAGGGTCACGGCCTCGGGGAAGAAGCTCTTCCTGAGCCTGCTAGTCCGAGAGCGTAGGCTCCTGTAACGTCTGCCGGATGGAAGGAGAGTGAAAAGTCCATGGTTAGGGTGAGAGGCATCCTTGATGATGTTTCTAGCCCTGCCCAGACAGCGCTTGTGATAGATGTTCTCAATGGAAGTTAACTGGGTGCCAGTTTTCACCACTCGCTGGAGTGCTTTGAGGTCAGATGCGGAGCAATTGCTGTACCATACTGAGATGCAGTTTGTGAGTATGCTCTCAATGGTACAGCGGTAGAATTCCACAAGGATCCTGGGATTCAGGTGAACTTTCTTAAGGCTCCGTAAGAAGTAAAGGCGCTGCTGTGCCTTTTTGACCAGAGTGGAGGTGTTGTGGGACCAGGTGAGGTCATCAGAAATGTGGATGCCAAGGAACTTGAAACTCGACACACGCTCCACTACAGCCCCGTTGATGTTTGCGGGCTTTCTTGTGCATCATCTTTAGAAGAGGCTTCCTTCTGGGACAACAGCCATGCAGACCAATTTGGTGCAGTGTGCGGCGTATGGTCTAAGCACTGACAAGCCGACCCCCCACCCCTTCAACCTCTGCAGCAATGCTGGCAGCACTCGTATGTCTATTTCCCGAACACAACCTCTGGATATGACGCTGAGCACGTGCACTCAAGTTCTTTGGTCAAGGCCTGTTCTGAGTGGAACCTGTCCTGTTAAACCGCTGTATGGTCTTGACCACCGTGCTGCAGCTCAGTTTCAGGGTCTTGGCAATCTTCTTATAGCCTACACCATCTTTATGTAGAGCAACCATTCTTTTTTTCACATCCTCAGAGAGTTCTTTGCCATGAGGTGCCATGTTGAACTTCCAGTGACCAGTATGAGATAGTGAGAGCGATAACACAAAATTTAACACACCTGCTCCCCATTCACACATGAGACCTTGTAACACTAACGAGTCACATGACACCGGGGAGAGAAAATGGCTAATTTGGCCCAATTTGGACTTAAGGGTGTTCTCATTTTTGTGGCCAGCGGTTTAGACATTAATTTACATTGTTATACAAGCTGTACACTCACTACTTTACATTTTAGCAAAGTGTCATTTCTTCAGTGTTGTCACATGAAAAGATATAATAAAATATTTACAAAAATGTGAGGGGTGTACTCACTTCTGTGAGACACTGTATATCAGAGTGAAACAGCTTCTTGAACAAGAAAAAATGTAGGGAACGACTTGGTTTTATTATTCGGGAATTGATTGGATGGTTGTGGTTTGCTATTGGTCGATCTCATGTGACAGGTTGCCCCACCCTCCTGCCAGATCATCAGAGAAGAGATGTTGCTGCAAAAGGGAGGGGAAGTTATTTTGATCAAAGATTATGAGGGCACATTAATTTAAAAAAAAGATGTGCACAGATAAATCATTTATAATAAATACTGCAATATTTAATAAAAAGATAAGAATTAGCTTTAAAGGTGGTTTAAGCAATTGTTTTTGTCTCTGTGACCAGCAAAAATTAGCATGAAAAAATGTTTTTGCTAGTATGACAGTTGCTTGTCTCTACAATGATGTGTGAATGAGTATCATAGGAGGCTGTGTGTGTGTGAATGGGCCTGTAATTGGCAGTGTAATTTGTTGGGCAGTAACTGTGGGAGGTTCCTTATGGAAGGAGAGCAGGTGAACAGCATTACATCTGACAGTTATAAAGCTGCTTAAATGTACTGTGTGTGTGTGTGTGTATGTAAGCATGCAGTTGTGTGCATGTCATTGTTTACTGCACCGTTATTCTCTGATGACACTGCACAGCTGCTGAATCTACAGCGCTACAGCAAGAGCATTTTATTTTATCCGAGTTGTTTGAGAGAGTCTGTTTTGAATGTGAACACTGTTTTTGAGAATGTGTTGTAATCCTATTCAGTTTGAATTGAGGTACTGTAGCAAAGAGGTTGTAGAATTGTTATTTGTTAATCTGTTGAACTGAATTATGCATTTAAAAAAATACACTACTGTTCAAAAGTTTGGGGTCACTAAGAGTTGTTTTTTAAAGAAATTATTACTTTTATTCAGCAAGGTTTCATTAAGTTGATCAAAAGTGACAGTGAAAACATTTATAATGTTGCAGACTATTTCTATATCAAATAAATGCTTTTGACCTTTCTATTCATCAAAGAATCCCGAAAAAACCTATCATGGTGTCCACAAAAATATGAAGCGGCACAGCTGATTTCAACATTGATAATAATAATAAATGTTTCTTGGTCAGATTATTAGAATGATTTTTGAAGGATCATGTGACACTGAAGACTGGAGTATTATGATGCTGAAAATTCAACTTTGCATCACAGGAATACTTTAAATTTTAAAATACATTAACATTTATTTTAAACATTTATTTTAAATTGTAATGATATTTCACAATATTACTGTTTTTACTGTATTCTGATTAAATAAATGCATCCTTGGTGAGCACAGGAGACCTCTTTGAAAAAATCTTACTCACCCATACTGTACAGTATATATATATAATCAGTAGGTTAGTTGTAATGTAAATAATTATTTCTATCAAGTTTTCTTGAAACATTAATTAGACTTTTTGTGTGTGCTGCATGACAAAATTAAAATATCTTTTAATGGCTGTTAAAATGCCCCTATTATGCTATTTTAAAGGTTCCTGATTTTGTTTTGGAGGTCTCCCACAATAGGTTTACATGCACCCAAGGTCAAAAAACACTTTAATTTTCTCATAATATACATTGCACATCACCACTTTTCTCACAGTGTCTGAAACAGTTTGATAAAGTATTTAGTCCTCTGTCTCTGATTGGATAGATAGCCCAGTCTGTTGTGATTGGTCTACTGATTACAGTGCGCGTTGGAAACAAAACAGCATTATCATATCTGAATTACAGCTTCGGACACTTCCTCAGCACTTGAATACACAGTGGTATGAACCGTAACAGCGGTGTTAGTTTTACTGTATCAATTCCAGTGCGAGTCCTCATCCTTTTGAAAACCGTGCAATGGATGAAGTGCATGGATTCACGGTTCAGAAAACAGTTTCTTCTCGACATGTAGACAACATGAACCAAACTCTTCCAGCTATATTACACACTGCATGAAAGGTAATATTCGAAGAGGCATAATAAGGGCACTTTAAATGTTTTTACAGTATTGAACGTATACATAATTCATTCGAAAAGACTATCGGAATAAATATGAATAATTCAAGAAAATGAATTGTTATTTTTTTGTCACAAAACTTGTGTTGGACTACTAAATTGTGAATATTCCCCCAACCCTGAACAGGAAGGGTTATTGTGCATGGTAAAAAATGTGACCTGATCCTGTAGAAAATTGTTTTTTGCTGTAAATTTTCTAGTGTAATATGAGATGATGATGAATAACACTCATTAATAGGCCGCTGTGCATTATAGACTAAGAGTGAGCAGGTGCCTGGAACATGTCTGTGTGTCACTTCATTTAAAATTCACTCACATTTCTGTAAATGCAGGCCATTACACCTTTACTTAAAAAGGATGTTTCTCTATGGAACAGTCCATCCAGGATTTTGTGATTCTGCGATCGCTGAATTTATCGCAAAATCAAGCAAACTCCGCAATATAGGGTATATGTCGAACGTCACATGACCAAACCGGAAAACAGGTTTTATTGCATTGTTGTGAAGGCTACATAGGACAAATGAAAGCGGAGCGAATCAGCGCTACTTGTTTGAGCTACACAGCTCAGACCGTTTATCTGCTCAGACCAATAATAGACAGTGAGACGGGAGCTCAGGGCAGCAGGTTGCGCTCGATCACGTAACACCGTTACTACACAGTGCTGGGAGATCCAGTGAAGAAAGCCCTTGAATTTCCCCCAGAATCAATAACATTGCTGCATCTTGTGAGAAGCATTCAAATTCAGTGCATAATTCTGTTAAACCACAGATATCATATCAAACAGTGCCAACCTGGAAACCATGAGAAACATTGTGCCATGAACACAAATCACAAAGTCCACAAATCACCAACATTCACCATGGATTTAACGTAGCAACACTGACAGAAATAACGTGGCAGAAATGTTTTCAAGAGCTTTTAAAGGATTAGTTCACTTTTAAATAAACTTTTCCTGATAATTTACTCACCCGCATGTCATCCAAGATGTCCATGTCTTTCTTTCTTCAGTCGAAAAGAAATTAAAGTTTTTGATGAAAACATTCCAGGATTTTTCTCCTTATAGTAGACTTCAATGGGCACCAAACGGTTGAAGGTCAAAATTAGTTTCACTGCAGCTTCAAATTGTTCTACACCTTAGTGAAACCATCGCTCATTTTCTGAAAAGAATTTAAAATTATATAAGTTTTAACCAGAAATGCTCATCTTGAACTAGCTCTCTTCTTCTCCTCTATTAGAATTCCAGCAGTGTAGACACTGCTAAGCGTAATACTGCCCTCCACAGGTCAAAGTTTGAACTAATTGTTATATACTATTGAACTAGCATATTGCATATAAAAATTAGTTCAAACTTTGACCTGTGGAGGGCAGTATTACGCTTAGCAGTGTCTACACTGCTGGAATTCTAATAGAGGAGAAGAAGAAGAAGAGAGCTAGTTCAAGATGAGCATTTCTGGTTAAAACTTATATAATTTTCAATTTTTTTCAGCAAATGAGCAATGGTTTCACTAGATAAGACCCTTATTTCTCATCTGGGATCGTGTTGAACACTTTGAAGCTGCAGTGAAACTAATTTTGATCTTCAACTGTTTGGTGCCCATTGAAGTCTACTATAAGGAGAAAAATCCTGGAATGTTTTCATCAAAAACTTTAATTTCTTTTCGACTGAAGAAAGAAAGACATGGACATCTTGGATGACATGGGGGTGAGTGAATTATCAGGAAAAGTTTATTTAAAAGTGGACTAATCCTTTAAGTTCTTCACTCAACTTTTCCTAGCACTTCAAAGCTTTAAATATTACCCAATTCAAATGTTATTTTTAATGAGATGACCAAAACATTATTTGTTCATCCTTCATAGGTTGTCCCCATTTATAAAAATAAAAGTTTCACAATAAAGGAAAGCAAACACTTAATTAAAAATAAAAAAGACTATAAATTACCACTGTAGTAGATGGCTGCAGAGGAGCACTTTTTGGCTTATTAGCCATTTCCACACACTAATATATATTTTTAATATTTATTAATTTATGTTTAGACATTATGACTGATAATAAAAGTTAATTTTACCTGCATCTCAACTCAAGCTCAGTGCTTTACTGAAGACACAGTTTGATTCTGTGAACTTGATGTTGCACACATAATATCTCTACAGTTTGAAAAAAAGAATTACCTAGCGTTTTTTTCTTTGCATATACTGTATGTTATAAATAGTGAGTTTTTGGATTGGTGTTTTGGCTTACATTTTTACATTTTATGCATTTGGCAGACGCTTTTATACAAAGTGACTTGTAAGTGAGTCGAGATCTTTCTTCGGTGGCGAGCAGCCTATCGTAGTCAGATCATTTTGTCTTTTCTCTAGTATTCTTTTGGTTTTAATCATTCAGGCAATATTATAGGAGTTACTTTGCTATTTGTAGTTACAATTATTTTTACAAACAAAAACCTGGTAACAAAACTTCCGGATTCCTCCGGCACCCCAGAAAATAGCCTTTTAACATTGTTTCTTTTGTGAAATAATTTGTTTCCAAAAGATTGTTGGAGATTTGGGCTTCTTTAGATTTAGTGGAAGATTTAGTAGTTTGATTACATTTTTAATTTAGTTGTTTATTGCTGAATAATCTTTTATATATAAACCATTCAGTGCTGAATAAACTACTTTTTAATCCAATTTTTCTTTGACTCGGTCTACAATCTTGGATTATTGCTACTTTCATGACACATCAGAAAGATTGTAATTATGAAATGTATACTAACAAAATGTTGTATTTACCAGTGAGAAATTATTTCAGAGTTGGAAGCATGTTAAACAATCATGCTGTAGTTTCCATCATTGTTAGCATTGTTACAAATCATTTGCTCTTCATTTTGTTGCATCAGCACACTAAAAATCCCCCCCTCCCCATTTTTTTCATCACTTTTTTCACATCGTTTATGACTTCCAAGCTTGTAAATAGAAACTTTCCAGAAGAACTTGAAGGCAGCATGAATTTTTCATTGTCACAATGCATTCTGGGATTGAAATCAATCTGTACATGATACATACTGCACGATGCACCCTTAGATTTTGGTGAAAATGTAGTGTTTATAAAATCCAGTCTTTTTGAATGTGCTAGCTTGGCCACTCACTGGTTGTTTGGATCGCTGAATGTGATAAATATGGAATATTTGCAAATATTTTCTTGCTAACAAGATGCAATCAAATGTCATTAGTAATGATAGAGGCCAGTGTTGCATGTCATACAGTGGCAAGTGTAATAACTGTTTTGGAAAGCAGTGTATGGTATTAATAAATATTTTGAAGGGTGAACTCAGCCCTGTCAGAAAAATAAAATATGATATTTCCAAACTGACTATTTTCACTCCCAAACCTGCCAAACATCCAGAAGACAAAGAGCGTGTTTGCCGGCTTTCAATTTACGTTCAAAGAAAAATGGAGCTGTGGGAAATGGAGATTTGTGGTGGACAGTGATGATATGGCCTCTTGATCTGTTTGAAAACTGCCTGCCAAATGTAAAGCAGCGGATGTTTAGGGAAGGGAATTGCTCTCCCCAGCCGGTCATTACAGAATTCACTGCTGGAGCAGTAAACTGGAGGCTTTATTTCTGTCGCTCTCACTGTGAAATCTATTACAAACACACACACACACTCATGGAAGAGAGAGCACTTTCCCAGCATCTGAGTGAACAAGGGAGAAGGGAAAAATTATATAGAAAGGGAGACAGGAAGTTAGCACCCAACTGCTTAGCATTTGTGCTTATACACGCTTAAAAAATAAAGGTTCCAAAAGTGGGTTTTCGCAGCAATGCCATATAAGAGCCATTTTGGGTTCCACAATGATCCTTTCATTGATCAATTTTTAAAAGAACCATATTTTTTGTTAGTGTGAAGAGCATTTCAATATTCTAAAGAACCTTTTTCCTCTATAAAACCTTTTGTGCATTGGAAAGGTTCTATGGATGTTAAAGGTTCTTAATGGAACCATTGAAGTCAATAAAGAACCTTTATTTTGAAGAGCAGTAGTTTCGGCAATCCTGGGGTAATAAGTGACATGCAAGAGAGATCAATATTATTTGTTTATTTTATGACTTTGTATATTGTAGAAATGTCGAATTTCCTCATATTTGCATACCAAACTACCATTTGGAAATATACACTACCATTCAGAAGTTTGGGGATGTTAAGATTTGTTCGTGTTTTTGAGTGTTTTAGTCTCTTATGCTTACCAAGGCTGCATTTATTTGATGAAAATACTGAAAACAAAAACGGTACTATTGTGAAATTTTATTACAGTTTAAAATAATTGTTTTCTTTTTTAATGTATTTTCAAATGTAGTTTATTCCTGTGATGCAAAGCTGAATTTTGCCTTTACTGACACTTTTAAATGATTTAATGCGTCTTTGCAGAAGTCCAAGTCAAATTGAACGGCAAAAATGAATGTCTTTTGGTTGCTTTGTCACTGCAAATTGGTATATATTTGAACATATTTACTGAGTTTGGCCAAAATTTTCTGAGAAAGCGGTATAATTACGCTCAACCTTCATGTTGGGAACACATTTATGATGTCTAAAATGTAGCCTGCATCAAGAACAGAGCTTGTGTGTGTTTGTCAGGTTGTTTGTATATGTTTTAAAGGTGTGTATGTGAGGTTTGTGTGCATATATGATGCTTCATGTGTGTTTCTGTTTATGTTTGCGTGTGTGTGTGTGTGTGTGTGTGTGTGTTGATGGCTATTTAGTGAGATATCACAGATGCAGACTCATCTTGCTGCAGTTTAGCACACATCATTTACACTTCAGTGGCTAATACTAACAACGCCTGCGTCCTGTCCGTCAAACTCTCCCTCTCTCCCTTTCTATGTCCTGTATCTGCTTGAGCATGAAGAGCACCTTTGATTTGTGTTTGCAGTTTTAGGAGTCTAATCTTACCTGTCATACCAGAGAGAGAGAGAGATAGAAAGAGTCTTCAATGGCTATACTGCTTGAATCAACCAAACCACAGAAATACCCATTTGAATTTATTTCTGTAGCGCATTTGAAATGTAGATTAGTCAGAATTATGCCATAATCACAGGTGGGAAATGCTATGCTTTCAAGAGTCTGATCCATTGTGCAGGAAAAGACTTTAAAGTGAAATACCAAAAACACTATGTTGTAATGTTTAATGTATTTGAATTGTTCAGGCTGTTTTAAACAGATACACTACTGTACAAAAATGTTGGGTCACTAAGATTCTTTTTTTGTAAGAAGCTTCTTATGTTCACCAAGGCTGCATTATTTTATTAAAAAAACAGCAAAACTGTAATAGTGAAATATTATTACAATTGAAAATAACTGTTTTATATATGAATGTTTTAAAATGTAACTTATATCTGTGATGCAAAGCAGATTTTTAGCATCATTACTGCAGTCTTCAGTGTCACATGATCCTTCAGAAATCATTCTAATATGCTGATTTGCTGCTCAAGAAACATTTCTTATTATTATCAATGTTGCAAACAGTTGTGCTGCTTAATATTTTTGTGAAAACCATGATACATTTTTTAGGAATCTTTAATGAATAGAATAGGTCAGATTTAAAAAATGAATAGAATTCACTGTAGTTAGTTAAGAATAGAAGTTCAAAAGAACAGAATTTATTTGAAATAGAATTCTTTCAAAATTCTTTATTTTCACTTAATCAATTTAATGCATACTTAAAAGCATACTTCAATAAAAATGTTCATTAAAAAATAAAATCTTACTGACCTCAAACTTTTGAACGGTATTGTACATATTATTGCGGACTACAGTGGATATTTAAAGCTCATTACTGATGAGGTTTGTTTCAGAGTAATACTCAGGAATTAAACAGCAGTTGCACAAAATATAATTTGACATTTGAATAAATTCATTATTCTTTCACTCTCTATGAAATCAATACACTTACTCACAGATGATGCTCTTTTATTTCTGAAAGTATGTTGAATTATTCATACTGATTTGTGAATGTTATTTATGTTGATTGTGTGGTTTGTGGCTTTGGTTGTTATATTTATTAGTGAGTATTGGTTAAATGTTCTGGTTTAATTGATCTATTTCACTCAGGAATGAAGACTCTGTAACTATTTTCTCATCCTCGTGTCCTCTAAAACCTGTATGATTTTATTTCTGGCAAGAAACACAAAAAGAGAAATTTCTTACACTGCTCTTTCAACAAAAGTATGTAGTGACCAAAAGCTGTCAAACTCAGAGAGAGGACACCAAAATCACCTCAAAGTGTTAAAATTATCATTTTTCATGAAGAACAGACTGAAATTTAAGTCATTATTCACTAAAATCCATTACGATATATGAGTTTATTGTGCATGTTTATTTGTTCTACCCGTTTCTGTTTCATTATTTCTCTCTGTTTATATTTCCGTCTGTCTCTTTCTCTCTTTTCCTTCATATTCCCAGCATAACCCCTTTGATGTATAATTGAGTCCTGCATCCTATCCCTTTTTTCCTTTTTCACCCTGTCTTTCCTCTCTTTCCTTGGATATAGAGAGAGATATCAGGACTGTGTTACAAGCGCACACACCTTACACAGAAATTCATTCTAAAAAGTCTATCTGTCTGTCAGTCAAAAGTGCCAACTTCGGTACCAAGTCGGTACTGAAATTTAAAAAATGGGACGATTCCAGCATTTCAAGCGCTGTTGAGTGGATTCTTAAACAACTCTGAGTGGCCAATGTGTTCACGTGCTCAACAGATATGTCTCGGGATCCGTTGATAGACGCCTACTTTCAAGCGCTGTGTATCTGTAAGAGCTCTGTGAAGAGCGTTAAAGATGTCCACTTGCAACGTTTTTGAAGCGTTAATCATTGTAGGCATATCTGTTGAGCGCGTGAACACAGTGGCCAATCAGAGGTGTTTAAGAATCTGCTCAAAATGCTAGGGGGAAATGTTGGTATCGTTACATTTTTAAAATTTCACCACCAACTTGGTACCGAAGTCGGTACTTATATACTACCGGCCTAAAGTTTTATTCTTAATGTTTCTGAAAGAACTGTTTTGGGTAAATCAACATGATATCCTAATAATTTACACATAATGAACCTAATGAAAGGAACAATAGAGAAGTTGTTGGGGAAAAACAGCCTGAATGTATTATCCTTCTCAGTCATAAGACCCTTTCAACTTTTCTCATACCAGTTCTCTCCTTCTTTCTCACTCTTTTATCGCTCTCTCATGCTTTGAGTTGTCTTCATAATTGAGGGAGAGTTGAATTTAGTTTAGCTTGAATATTAAGTGAGCCTTTGTTAGCTTTTGTTTCACTTGTATGTTAAATATTCACAGAGCGCCTCTATCTGCTGTCTGCTGCATACATGGAGTGATTGCAAATGGCCTCTCAGTTTCACACACACAGTCACACACCTGTCCTCAGCTATATCATAATGTTAAATAATATGAGAGCATTAGTATCAATCTGTTTTCACCACACCTATAATCATGTTTGATGTGTCAAACTGTGTGTGTGTATCAGTGTTTTGGTGTGCATGAGCTTGCATATAGATGTTCAGTTGTGCATTTGAAGTGGGAATATCGATGCGTGTGAGTATGTTTACTTGACAAGTATATTTGTATACTGTGAAATGTATTTGATATACCGTGCTGTGTGATCATGGTGTTAACCCCTCTTGCACTTGATTGTTTGTGATGTTCATTTGTCACATTCTGTTTCATCTTTATATCTCACACACACAGTCATATATATATATATAGACAGACAGACAGACAGAAAGAAAGAGAAAAAGAAAGAAAGAAATAGAAAGCTACACTACCGTTATCAAAATTTGGGGTCAGCAAGATTTTTTTTTATTTTATTTTTTTTAAAGAAATTAATACTTCTATTCAACAAGGATGCATTAAATTGATCAAAAGTGACAGTAAAGACATAATGTTACTAAAGATTCTATTTCAAATAAATATTTTGAGCTTTCTATTCTTCAAATAATCCTGAAAAACTTTACAAATCGTACCGATCCCAAACTTTTAAACGGCAGTGTATAGATCCAATCAGATTGCAATGGATAAACCAAGACCCACCGTAGATTAATAGTAAAATCACTTGTTAACAGCAATTCCTTTTGACTTCTCACTTATGATTATTTTCAGTATCAACTCCTAACTCTTAAAAGAAAAGATTTTATATAGATCCATAAAGGGCTCTCTCAGGGACTTCATGTATAGAACCTTTTAGGGGGCCCATCATGGGATCATTTTATGGATTTAGTTTTAATGAATTAATTTTGTTTTAATTCATTTTTTATTTTGATTAAATTTTATGAATGAAACAGGTTATAAACACACTTTATCACTAGAAATAAACCATTAAATATGAAATTATTATGCAATAATTTAGGACATTTCTCATTATATAGAACCTTTTTGGCATAAAGCATTCTTGCATCAAGAAATTAGACAATTGTTGACATTCAGAAAGAGAATAAAGCTGTAACATTGATGTATTTGAAGAATTTGATGAGAAATATTTGAATTCATACTGAGATATTTGACTTTGATTGCTGACCTGGAAATATTGGCCAGATTTGAGCACCGTTTGAGACAAACACTTTTTTTCTCTTTCTCTTTGCTCTCCATTTGATCTCATTGCTTTATAGAAAGTCCTACATGATTTATTTTCCTTTTAAGCTTTTTGCTCAAAATCTCTCTTGAGGTGCAAGTGAATTGTGCATTTGTTTGGATAAATATGGATTTTTCATCCCTGAATGAAAATGACATATCGAAAGCTTTAGTCTGCCTTCAAATCGTGAATACGAGGTCAAGAAAACAAGGAAAACTTCACAGCGCTTATAAGATTGCAACAGCGTAGTGTAAACGTTATGATGCTACCATTTTTTTAATTGTTCAAAGCAATAAAATCAAAGTGGTTTATTATCAAGGGTAAAAGCAGCAGTGAAAAGTGAAGGCCCTATAATTAGCGAGTTTTTCCATGGCCACACTGGGTCTCCATGACAGGGAGTTTAATCAGCTGCTGATAATACAGCTCCTCCGACAGGACCCTTGTCTTATAGACAGGAAATAGACGTCACCCCAAAGAGCAGTCATAACAAATAAACACTTTTCTTCCTCTGCTGTCGCCGCTGATGTTTTTGAATTTAACTGTTTTACAATACTGTTTTACACACAGCAGTCTCCACCAACCATGCAAATTAGCGATTATAAAATTAAACAAACACATGCACAGTTTGCAAACACACATAATTGTTTTATTGTTGGCAAATACAACAGTGTCAAAAAAGTGAGTGAAGCCAGAATGTGGCGTCCCTTTGTGCAATGCACCTTTTGTATGTTAATCAGCTCTCTGCCCATTTGCATTTAATTCTATTAAAAACACAATTCACCTGAATTAAATGGATAGAGGGGGAGAAATGAGACCAAGAGATATAGGAGAGACACAGAATGAGGAAACAATGTTTATGAGGTAAATGTTTTTCCTCAGGAAGATGCTTTCAAAGCTGTTTTGTTGGATTGTGTGGCTTATTTAATGATTTTTTTTAGCCAAAAATAAAAAATGTCATTATTTAGTATTTACTCTTTTTGAGTTATTATATTTTTTATTTATTTTTGCAGAATATTCATGCTTTTTTCATGAATTTTCATTCTATTTGAATGAATGTTCTGGTTTCTTCCATACAATGAAAACAACGGACAGTTGTCAAGCTCCTAAAAGGACAAAAAAGTATCATGAAAGTACTTCTGTCATATTGATTACTCATAACTTGACATGTGAAGACACATTTTGCCAGGTTTGGAGTTAGCAATGCCATTTAAAGTTTTAATATGCAGGAACATAAATGGGATTTGAGAGCTATGGTGAACAATGGCTCAAATTTAGTAAGTTCCTTACACAAAACTATCAGAAGACAAATCATAAACAGTAAACCAATTTGATGATATTTTTATGGTGTTTTTTTCTTTTTTGGTGCCTGACAGTGTCTTCCCCCCTTTACTTTCATTGTATGGAAAAGAGTTGGGACATTCTGCTAAAAAGTTTCCTTTTTTTCTTCTGAGTAAACTCAAGGGTGAGGGTGAGTAAATCATGACAAAATTTTCATTATCATCTTTCCTGTCTTTTCTGTAGCATTTCTGCATTTTCCCATGTGTGCGTCTGACCCTGGTTTTCTCCCGCTGAGACACAAAAATAGGATGAATGAGAGAATGAAAGAGTTTGAATGATTGAGGCAGAGAAATGGGAGATGGAGGGTTTTTCTTTGTGGCGTCCTTGTGCTCTCACCATGAGGTACCCAAATACCATCAGTTTTTTTCTCTTTGTGCATTGTGTTTTCTCTTTCTCTCTCCCTCTCTCTCTCTCTCTTTTTTTTTCTCTTTCTGTGTCTCTTGGCCTTCCAGGCTCTTTCTTGATTATCTTTCTTCTTAAATACACAGCCCAGACCTTTAGCAACCAGTCAACCGTGAGCTGTGTGGAGTGTGAGCCTATCTGATAGAGTAAATTTCTTCACACATATATTTCTGTGTCGCTCTTCATGCGGTCATATGTCAATGCATCTGTGTGTATTACAAGCTCAGTGTTCATACTAATCTGTACTGATGCACCTGGATAGGTGAATTTCACTGCATTTTGATGCAAAGCTGGTAGATGAACACAATGGGCACACTTGAAAAATACATATTGTAATAAATTTGTGTCTGTGATAACCATTGTTTTAAAGCAGTGTCTCCGGCAGTGATACAAATGCTTGCGCATTATGTCACTTCATGTGGGCGGAGTTGCGTCTCATGGGTCGCCGGGGGCCCCTATGAATTGTGGCATACCGTTGCATGTGTGTTCAGTGTAAGTTTTGATTGGTAGAACCAGGAGAGATGGGTGAAAGAAAATAAATAAAAGAGGGTGGAGATGTGCAGCCCCTCCCGTTAAGAGCCATTTCTATCAGGTAGAGGAGGAGAGCTGTTCTTCTGCTTCATTACTCATCTTTCACTCTCTCTCTCTGCTCTGTTCTCGTCATGTTCAGGAAAGTGGATGAGGACAAAACAAAAAAACAGGAGGAAAATGAAATATGAGAGTTAGAATGAAAAAATTGAAAATCAGATCTCAGGCAATTTAGATGCAATGTGAATGAGAATGTGCATTCCACTTTAATACTACTTCTCAATCCTCTTTCTTTTTCTCTCTTTTTCTCAAAGCCCCTCTATACTTTTCAAACATAGGTTCTATTGACATGTTGTAGTTGGAAATTCTGTATATCACATTGAGAACATGTATTAAGAAAGTGAATAGGGTCCATTTTGATATCATGTTGACTTTAAATATCATATGGCCAGATTTAAAGCATGTTTAACCTATTTTACGCTTGACATGGCTGTGTCTGTGTCTTAATGTGTATATGCCACCAGACTCATGTGTGAGTTACAAATAGAGGCTTCGGTCTTGTAGTTTATTTCATTAGGAAGTGCAGGTGCTGTTTTCCTCAGCAAGAAATGACGGTGTTTAAGATCCACGTGAAGCTGTGCAGTGTTTCTACAGTCTTAACAAGTGATTTACAGGAGGGTGAGCTGCTTTGTGTCGTCTGCAGTCCACAATCAACTCTCTTGTTTTGCTGATGTTTAGGGAGTGTTGTCCACACACAGGGTGTCGATTGTTGTTGATGAGCCCATAGCTTTCCTGTAGCTCAGTGGTTAGAGCATGGCACTAGCAATGCCAAGGTCATGGGTTCGATCCCAGGGACTGCACATACTTCGATACAAATGTATAGTATAATGCAATGTAAGTCGCTTTGGATAAAAGCGTTTGCCAAATGCATAAATGTAAATGTAAATAACTGTAGTGTCGTCAGTGAAACTTAATGATATGATTGTTCTTGTGTTTGCCAATGCCCACTGTACATCAGTGGGCTCAGTACGTCTGTGCTACATGTAGTGGGATGAACATTTTTTTTGACAGCTGAGGCTTGTTGTTCTGAAAGTCCAGGACTGATGTGGTCAGTTCAAGAGAAGACATTTGTTAATAAAGGTCTAGAGAATGAAGGTATTGAACCCTGAACAGAAATCAATGAACAGCATCCTGATGTAAGACACTTTATTTACCAGGTGATATAATCGAGTCGATCAGGTCTATACATACATACATATATACATACAGTATATATATTATATATTGATAGATATAACTTAGATTAATACGTATTATAATTATTTGCTTATTTCACTATATTAGTGAGGATATTGCATAGACTTCCATTGATTTTATATCAGGTTAATGATGTTTTCTATCGCCTACCCCTAAACCTATCCATCACAGAAACCATAGGCATAATTTGTGGGCAGGACGGGTTGGATATGTCCTCAGCACTTTTTGCCTGGGCCGATATAGTCCCCACCACTTTTTTAAACATCTCGGAGCATGGATGTATCTATTACAAAGGAAGCATCTCCAGTTGACTAGCAGAGTATTCATTTCATTCGTTGGTGTTAAATAAGAGACAATCTGGTGCTGGAATGTGTTGTTTTTGTCTTGGGGCTCGTGCACTCTGCACAGTCTTCACACAGACGAGTAGGCCTGTCACGATAACTACTTTTTGTTGTGCAATATACTGTCTCAGAAATAATTGCGATAAACAATATTATTGTCATTTTAAGACCATTTTATGCCACTGAATATATAATCATAATATAACAGCATAATTAAGCAAGTAGGCCGACATACTTTCAAATGACAATAACCTTTTAATTCTTTAGACCATGGAAATTAAATATCCTAAAAAACTTGAATAAATAGTAAATAAACATTTTTTTTTTTAAAGTGCAAAGTAACAAGTTGAAAAAAAAAACACACACTTGCAAAATGACAAAAGACACTTATGGAGATTTTCCATTTACAGATTTTTCCCTGTCCTTCTTTTCTCAGTAAAGTAAGGGCGCACACTATTGCTAAAAAACAAACCTTACTTAGCAGTCAGATGTCCATATGAACGAAGGCACAGATGCCTCAACAGGCCATATCTGCTGCTAAAATTAATTTAGTGGCGCCATTTTGCGCTGTGACGTTTATATTTGAACCGGAAGAGTGGATTGCGGCTTTGACATAATGGGTGATATATTGCGTCACCAAAAATTATTGAGGTCATTTACATATATTGTGTGTCGATAAGTCGATATATTGATTATTGCGACAGGCCTACTGACGAGCGCTACAATATTGCTTTAACACTGTTCTGGAGACTCTATATTAATTTTGGTGAAATAACCAAAAAAAAAAAAAAAAGCAATGCAAATTTCTTGCGTTTCTGATATAGCCTTGTATTAGGCTACACACACACATACAAACAGTTCTGTCCCATCCACTTCTTAAAACAAAGTTATGCCAATGACCAAAATGTGTAAAACACAAGATTTAACAAAAAATGTATACGTATTTTGAACTAGTGAGGACCAGTGAAATGTCCTCACTAGTCTGTTGTCATAATATTTCAGTATATAAGTGAGGACATTTGACCCTCACAAGTATAGCCAAACCTTTACACACACACACACGCACGCACACACACACACACACACTTATGACTATACTGTTGGTCTGAAGGGCGTTGTGCTTGTGTTCAGGTTGGATAAGGTGTTAAATAATTGATTAGCTCATTTCAGCACTGATATATGAG
The DNA here is from genome assembly GCA_003731715.1 of Anabarilius grahami. Lineage (NCBI taxonomy): Eukaryota > Metazoa > Chordata > Actinopteri > Cypriniformes > Xenocyprididae > Anabarilius > Anabarilius grahami. The sequence goes on along the minus strand of RJVU01057857.1, from coordinate 3,187,283 downwards.
GTATCTCTCTCTGATGGATGACGGTGGAGTGCAGGACGTAAGAAAGATACTGATGAGAAATACAAGTATGGAGTTTGGTAAATGATTCAATTTTTCAGGGAGAAATAGAGGGGGATGAATCTGTGCGTGTTTGCTGTGAATATGAGCCACTAGGATGCATTAAAACGGTCTTACTGTACAGTATATCATCGCCATTTGTTAACTTATAGTTGTTGCCGTCAGGATGAAATTCCATAGCATCTGATAGATGTTTATTTCATTGTGCTAACAAAGTGAGCAGATTGTGAACAAAGGGGAGGATAATGTAATCACTTGCATAATTTCCTTTCCTGATGTAGGCGTCAAATTAAAACATATAGTTCCATTATAATTAGCATAATTTGGTAGAACGCAACCCTCCTCGGGTCCTTTGAAGGGCAACCTGCTGTCTGTCTCTCCATCATTTCTTTTTAAACTCTGACGGTTTGCAGTGAAACTCACACAACTGAGCAAGTTAGTTAGTTAAAGAGTGCGAGTGATGAGGTTGCCAACTCCAGCAAGAAAATAGTGCACTCTTCAGTTTTTTCCCTTTGGGAAAGTAAGTAACACTAGCAACACACTCCCTTTGTTTTTACCTGATAAATGGTTTAGTTTTTTTGTTTATTTTTTGACAGTAAGTAATTTAAGCATGCATTAAATAGATCAAAATTCACTGCAAAGCCATTTATAATGTTGCAAAAGATTTATTTTTTCAAATAAATGCTGTTCTTTTGAGCTTTCTATTCACCAAAGAATCCTGAAAAAAATTGTGGTTTCCATAAACTGAACACCGGAGAAATTCAGCTTAACTGGATACTGTATATTCAAATTGAAAACAGTTTTTAAATTATAATAATATTTCACAATATTACTGTTTTTATGTATATTTTATACCAGCATATAGTGCAAAATAAAAGTTAATCATTTAATTATGGAAATAGCATGTTGTTTTAATATCAATTATTCATTTTTTTCTTGACATAAAACAGTTTAAACACATTTTGGCATATGACATCATTGCCTCTGTTGTAAAAATAAATGAATGTTAATGCCATACTAAAGTGTCACACACCATTACACACATATCAGTTTAGCTTCTACCCAGATAAATTGTAAAACAAGATAATTGTGACTACATAAATATTTTGAGATGAACAGATTTTAGTGTTTTTTGAAAGCTCACATATGTCAGAAATTTAGAAATAGTGATGAACACAAAAGTGCGTAACTGAAAGTGTAGCAGCAGCCAACGTTATGTGAAAAAATGTCTGTTGTTTTCTGATAATTTTCCATTATAATCTGTATTTTAGCTGTTTTACTTGTAAAACACTAATGCATGGGATGGTATGGATATAATATACTAATATGTTTCCTAAAGTACAGAATAATTCTGTATCATGTGGAACGATTGGCAGCCGACGTGAGTGAGATTAGTAAAAGAGTGAAAGTCAATGAGGAAAGTGACATTTCAAAGCATGAAAAAGAAAGAGAAGGAAAAAAAGCAGAGGGAAAGAGAGGTATAATCATAAGGCCTGTAGCTGGAGTAGAGTGGGCGTTAGGGTCCGGCTGGTGTAGAGCGGGCGTAGCTGTAATCAGTGCTGTATTGTTGGCAGTGGTCGGCCAGCTCTGCTTGTACCCTGCAGGGGTTTTAAGGCTTTAGGCTGGCGCACTGCGTGATCTTGCCGCCGCGCCACGTCAGCCCTGTAAATTAGCCCTTTATGGCTGAAGCCAGCCTCACTTTGAGAACGTACACTCCGTGGACCTGTTTCTCACCTCGTATATCACACAATGTCTCTATTAACCCTCCCAATCAATGAAAACCTCCGGTAAGCAAGCTGCTCGCCGCCATTCACTCGTACTCAACCTGGCTAAACTTGAACTTTCTTCCAAACCGGTATTCACTCCCCCGCTCACCCTTAACGCTGAAAAGGCCAGCTTTTCATACGTGTTTCACAGTGTAACTTTAATCAGCCCCCTTCCCTTGCCAAAACTATAGACATGAAAAAGCTAACGAACGGACATGCTGAGAGCTGCAATAAGCGGCTAAGACACCTTTTCTGTTGTATAAAATGTAAAACAATAGCTGGATTTTTTAGTGTTTAACAGGAAGTCTGCAAACAAGAGAGTAAAATTAATTTGTTAGAGTGGTGGATTGTTAACAGATGTTCAAGCATAAAATGATTTTTAGCAACAAAGCAGTCAGACGTCTTTATTTTAAGTCAGAGCTAGGGATTTCCTGGGACATGAGCGACTACCAATGGCAGTGCAGACAGTGAAGGTCATGTGATATAGGCATGTTTAAGCATGAAAAACTTTATTGTTGTCCTAAATAAAATTACCTTTTAAAACACCAAACTGGTTTTTCAAAATTAAAAGATTGTGAAGAAAGGAACTTTAAAATGAACCGCGGACAATTACGACAATTTGACAAATACATTTTCATTTTTATTTTTTATTTCATTTCATTTCATTTCATTTCATTTTATTTATTTATTTTTTTTTATTTTATTTTGACCAATGATTTCTAAACACCAAATTGGCCTTGTAACATTAAAAGACCACTGAGAATGTAACGGAAAAGAGCCATAACCGTTTACAACAACTTGGCAAATACATTTTTTTCAAGCAAGTTTTATTTTCCTAGGACTCTATAGTAATTTTTCACATGACATTTATGGCTCAGATAATTGTCTCAAAGACTTCTGTGATTGCTATAAGCAAATATGGCTGATGAGAATGCAAACATGCAGTACAGTACAGCTGTACTGTCTACTAGGTATTGTAGACCTCCTCGACAGTGACTTGTCGACCTCCAGATTTAATCGCTGTCAGTGTGGATGTTAGTGAGTTAGAGATGTAGCACGGTGAGTGCTCCTTTTGCTTTTGTCTTTCTGTTGTGTCAGGTAATTATCCCAATGGAGACTGTTTAATGCACAAGCTAATGGTCAGTGAACCGGCCAGTGTAGATACAGACCTCTGAGGGCCACTGGATTCAGCTCGTAAACTGGACTAAATGGTCTGTTGTGTGGATTTTGTAAATTTAACTGACATCTGCATCATGTTGTGACCAATATTTGTCTCTTGTGCAGAGTTTTTACTTTTGTGCTTGTGAGGCAAAAATGGTAGGAAAGGAAGCTACATTGAAAGTGGCATATATTGTACAAGATATATACAAGATGTGTTTATACAGACATTTTACATGAAGTAGAATTGTGGGAAATCTTTAGATATTTGTTTTTCTATTCATGTACAGCTGATAGAAAATGAGATACACATTGATTGTTGTAAAAACGATAAGGTTTAAGATAGACTGAGTAGATTTCACCAAATGTTTATTAATTCATGAAGTTAAATTTCCCTAAAACATTGGAATATGCAAATACTGTCATCAGTGATTGGTGCAGAGCGACAGGACATCTGCTGCATATTCAAACTTCAAAACCGCATGCGTTCTGTTTAGCGGCAGATGTTGAAAGCTTGACTGTGAAAACACAATTTACCACAAAAGTGTTGAATTTGCCTCGTACATCGTACTGTCTGATTGTGATCCTAAACCACTACATCCATTGAGAGTGTGACATCCTTGATTTTACAGATGTTAAATTGACATTTGGTTTTCTTAAATATTTATGTGATTTACATGCGAAATGAACATAGTTGAGAAGGTAACATCATTTATAGAATCATTTCTAAAAGCATCAATGAAATTGTATTCATCATTATAATTTACTTTTATTCATATACACTTCAGTTCAAAAGGTTGGGGTTGATAAGATATTCAAATGTTTTAAAAGAATTGTCTTATTCTTACCAAGGCTGCATTTTTTTAAAATCAAAAATACTGTAAAACACTACTATTGTGAAATATTGTTACAATTTAAAATGACTTTTCACTATTTAAATTGTAACATTAAAAATGTTCTGCACTGAATTTACATGATCAAACAATGAACAACTGTATTTTTATTAACTAACATTAACAAAGATTAATAAATACTCTAACAAATGTTTTGTTCATTGTTTGTTCATGTTAGTTAATAGATAAACTAATGTTAACTAATGAAACCTTATTGTAAAGTGTTACCAACTAATTTATTATAATCATTATGCTAATTACATTGCTTTTTTAAATTTTATTTGATACCCTTTTTTCGTATAGAAGCTAATGACGCCTTAATTGATTTGTTTTTGTCTGGATCCCAGCTTTACTGCAACTTTTGATCAATTGAATGCATCCTTTCTGAAAAATAAATAAATAAATCCTTTCAAATAATGACCCCATATAAAAAGACAAACACAAAAAGTCTTTGTCAAATTGACAGACATTATCAGATACAGCTGTACATGAGATCCTAGACTGCTACAATTTAAAAATTTTCAGAAAATAATTGTCTTTTCCTCTGTAGAGGATATAATTTATGCTGATTTGCTACTGAGCTCTTGATGATAAGGATAAAATCCAGTATGATAGAGAAAAGAACAGACTGAAGATGATGGGGGAATCCCTGTGATCCTAAACAGTCCTAGTTAATTCGTCACCTCAGAGTGTCTCTGGGAAGACTTCACATGGGTTAATGAGCTGATAAGGAGTCTTGTGATCATTTAGAAATATGATAATAGTAATTATCGAGCTTGAGAACATGTTGAATAGAGTGTGTAGTTAAACTGTGTGTGTTTGCACAGTGATCTTCAGTGGAATGTGTTGCTGTTCCTTTTAATGTTTGTTGTTCACATCTCAGTGTGAACTTTACTCCATATCTCACTCTGATTCTCGCTTTTGATTTACATTTATGCATTTGGCAGATACTTTTATCTAAAGCGACTTGCATTGCAATCAAGACATATGTTGGAATAGTTCATGCATTCCCTGGGAATCGAACCCATGACCTTGGTGTTAGTGCCATGCTCTACTGTTTGAGCTACAGGAATGGCTCAATGACTTTAGTCCTATTTGGAGAGAACTAGTTTTCCTGGAGGACGTTAGAGAAATTTGTGTTTCACAGGCGTACTTTGTGAAAGTGAGTTATTGCATTTTCACACCTGTAGATCGATTGCATTGTTCCAAAACAGGGACTTAATTTGTTACAATGTTGCATTTTCTTCTTGGTTCGGTTTGCTTTTACAAGGCAATATTTCAAAGCGTACCAAAATGTGTTTATGCAAGTCACATGCGTGTACAACTGTCCCCTGTAAAGTTAGCTCGCGCCTTGCGGCTCGCGAGTCGCGCCAAACCCTGCATCCCAATGTGCATACTATCCACCCTAAATAGTATTGAATATAACTAATGTCACATACTATTTAGGATGGATAGTAGCCTATGCACATTGAGATGCAGGCAAAGAGTCGCGCTGCACTGACATTGGTCCTGACTGATAAACGGTCCGTGAAGCACAAATGAGTAGCGCAGTTTCGTTCCGCTTTCATTACGTTTACTTTGCTATTTCATGTTGGGCAACGTTATGGTGGTCACGCCAGCACGAGTGCTAACAAATTTTGATCAGTGGTGGTGATTTACCTTGGATATGAGCAAGCGTGCAGTCAGAATGGCAAATGAATAGTCTCCTCAAAAGAGTCCGTTTGCAAGCAGCAGAAAGCCGCCTTCATTCGAGGCACATACAGTAAACCCAAGTGTCAATTACTCTTCTGCGCATAATAGCACCCAATTAATAAAAAACGCAATATGTATTGACTCGCGTCCTGTTTTCTATCATGCACCGTGCACGTTTCTAATGACATAAGATGAACGCAAATGTACCGGGGTTGGAAAGAATCAAGTAAGTGGGAATCCAGACCGTGCCAAACTAGAAACTAGATCTCACTCTTTTTCCTTTGGTGTTTTTGTGTAAACTGATTTTACTTGTGCCACAATATAAGAGCCAGAAAGCTAATAATAAGTATCCTCTTTCTCTCCTCCCATTTCCCTCTTTCTGTCTTCCCGGTTTGGGAATAATCTTCTCTAACATACTGCAGTTGAAAGAGGCTGGGGAGTCCCTGCTGTATTTGAGGTTTTTAATACTATTAGATATGCCTCTCTCTCCCACTCATGCGTTCTTTTTCTTCCTTCATTCTTCTTATTTTATATTCTTGCTAGGCTTTTTCCTAACCTCAAATGTTATATTTGAATACAAAATTCTTTCCCAGATCAACACTTTTCCCCCCATAGGTGGCTACAAAAATGTTTTCCACTCAATAGGTGAAAAAAGTCTCAATGGATATGAAAAAATGTCACTGACTTACTCAAATAGCTAAAACTCACTGTCTGTATTTACATAAACATGATTGAAATTATTCATTTGAACAATAAAAAAGTGGTCCAGTTTCCTCAGTTGACCTAAAGTGGATTGTTTTTGAGGTGCATGAACTTTAGCGTGGAGGAGCTGAGGGCAGCTGAGCAGTGAGAGTGTGAGAGGACGTTATCAAGTCGAGGCAAGAATTCACTGTCCACATCTATCTTCATTCCTTCTTATGATTCCCCCTTTTTTCTAATCCTCTTTTCTCTCTCTTTTATCTTTGTCCTTTATACCTCTCATGCTTTCTTTTTCTCCAGTAGTTTATCTGAATCTTTTCTAATCCTTTCTTTTCAAAGGATGGATATCTCCTGTTTTATTGAAAGAGATAAAGAGTGAGTGCTTGCTGAAGTACAACTTCTTTCTCTCAGGAAGGATCTGGTTTACTGTTTTGGAATAGGAAGTGTCTCTTTTTTTCTCTCTTTTGCTCTCTTTCTGTGGCCTAGGGATTCTGGGAGTAATACGGTGACATACTTATATGCAAATAGCATACATAAGCATGAATAATGCAGCTGGTTCATAGTCAGCTGTGACTCTCCACAAGTGTTCATGAAGTTGCATTTCCTGTTCCATATAGACTTGCATTTGTCTAGTGTTGATATGCACAGATATACTGTATGTATAGATGGTGTGCAGCCGCTTTGTATATGCACTACCATTAAAGGTTTAGGTTTGGTATGTTGCTTTAAATGTTTCTAATGCTCACCAAGGCTGCATTTCTTTGATCAAAATCTCTAGTCTTCAGTGTCAAAGGATCCTTCAGAAATCATTCTAATTTGCCGATTTGGTGCTCAAGAAACATTTCATATATCAGTGTTGAAAACATTTGTGCTGCTAAATATCTTTTGATCAATTGAATGCATCCTTTCTGAATAAAAGTATTAATTTCTAAAAAAAAAAACTGACTGACGGACCCCTAAACGTTTAAACAGTGTATTTATGAGCAAGTTCAATTAAATCTGTCAAGAAAATGTCTGGGTCAAATTTTAACCCAAAATAAAAAGTAAGAAAAAGAAATTGTTTTGCATAAAGAAAATGAAACCTAAAAAGATTTTGTTGCACATTTTCCACAAAATTCTCAGTACAGCAAAAATATAATAAATAAATCAAAATAGATACTAAGTGTTTATATATCACAGTAGTATTTCTTTTGTATGGCTTGTATGTTGATTTAAATAAATATATATTACAATAATGTAGTACAGTAATGAGAACTAGCATGAGAATGAATAAATATAGAGATAAATAGGGACATGATTGGGTATGTTAAATTGTCATTATATTTTTATAAATTATTTTTTAAATACATTTTTTAAAATAATTTTCATTGCATTATTTTTCTAATATATCTTTTCAGACTGACTTGTTTTAGAGTAAAATTTGACCTGGACCAGTTTTTATCAAATTCACACATTTAGACTCTGTCCCTAAAGATAATGTATAAATACTGTGTTAAAACTTGGGGAGCATGTGAAAATGCTCATCTAGCATTTTAGTCTGTGTGTGTTCTCTCTGGTGCTGACTGACTGCATCATGTCTCAGTGACAGTAGGGGTCTGATCATCTCAAATGTGTGTCACTTAATGACAGGTGAAATGACAGAGATAAGAGCTGTCACTCATCATCTGAAATATGCTTAAACACAGCATTAAATATTGCTTATTATGCAAGTATAATTTTATTAACATGTATCATTGTTCTCTCTCTCTTTGTGTGTGTGTGTGTGTATAGAACACTCCAGTTGGAACATCAGTGTTCATGGTGAACGCGACAGACCCGGATCAAGGCGTAGGCGGCAGTGTGCTCTTCTCCTTCCAGCCTCCCTCTCCATTCTTCTCCATTGACGGGGCCAGAGGAATCGTTACTGTGACGAGAGCGCTGGACTATGAGACGACAATTGCCTATCAGCTCACTGTTAACGCCACGGTTAGAAAACACACACAGTAGAGCTCTACATTGTCAAATTATTGTGTGGAACTTTGTCAGTTCTGAAGCCAAGTAAAACATGTATTTGTTTTGTTGTAACAGGACCAGGATAAACGCCGTCCACTCTCTAGTCTGTCTAATTTGGCAATTACCATCACTGATGTTCAAGATATGGACCCCATCTTCACCAACCTCCCCTACAGCACTAATATAATGGAGGACGCTCCACCAGTCAGTACACACACATACATTCAGTCTTACTTTGTACTTAATTCAGTAGTATTTAAAGGTGCTGTATGTATTTTTTTGACTGTACTAAAGCATAAAAATACTATAATATGTTTGTAGACATTCAGGAAACATACTAAGTTCACATACTTGTTTCTCTGAAAAACAATACAACAGCCAGTTATTTTACTTTGAAATGTGCATTCTGTGTTGGAATGTCTGTTTTGTTTTGGTCTGTGTGATTTCACCCACTGCCAATTTACCCAATAATATTTCGACACCCCGGGTTGAGAGTTGGCAGAAAACACAGTAATGGAAGCCAGCAAACGAACTGGGTCAGAGATCACACATTCTGCCCAACCTAAAAGGAGGGGTAGAGGAAACAACTCTCTCCAATATTTTGAATTTGGACTGCAGTGCTCATTTCAACTGCTAGCTGTCAATATCACATACTGCACCTTTAAATGAGTGTTTCAAAATTTAANCCCCCCCCCCCCCCCCCCCCCAAAAAAAATTACAATTAATATTTTATTAATTTATTTATTTATGACATTATTTTCATGACAATTAATTAGTTCACTTCAGAATTCAAATTTCCTGATAATTTACTCACCCCCATGTCATCCAAGATGTTCATGTCTTTCGTTCTTCAGTCGAAAAGAAATTAAGGTTTTGGAGGAAAACGTTTCAGGATTTTTCTCCATATAGTGGACTTCAGTGGAGTTCAACGGGTTGAAGGTCCAAATTGCAGTTTCAGTGCAGCTTCAAAGGGCTCTATACGATCCCAGCCGAGGAATATGTGTCTTATCTAGTGAAACAATTGGACATTTTTCAAAAAAATACAAAAAAATTATATACTTTATAACCACAAATGCTCATCTTGCACTAGCTTTGCGTACAGTGCAAAGTGTTTATAAAGCAAACGTGCAAAGACTAAGTATTTCGCCCTACTGAGGTACTTTCGCCTATGTCACGCGTGACCTTTCCAACGTGATTACATAATGCGTGGCGCATTGCAGAGCTAGTGCAAGGCGAGCATTTGTGGTTAAAAAGTCTTAATTTTTTATTTTATTTTAGAAAATGACCAATCGTTTCGCTAGACAAGACCCTTATTCTTTGGCTGGGATCATATAGAGCCCTTTGAAGCTGCAATGCAACTGCAATTTGGACCTTCAATCCGTTGGTAGCCATTGAAGTCCACTATATGGAGAAAAATCCTGTAATGTTTCCTCGAAAACTATAATTTCTTTTCGACTGAAGAAAAAAAGACATAAACATCTTGGATGACATGGGGGTGAGTAAATTATCAGGAAATGTTAATTCTGAAGTGAACTAATTCTTTAAGGTAAAGGTCTCTCTCAAATTCTTTAATAACTTTAGTGTGTTTGTTATTTCCATTATTCTCAATTGCAAACCTTGACATGTCCTAGATAATTTTTTTGTGAGATTCATCCAGATGCATTGGCACAAAACCTTGTGAGCTGCCTACATAGACAGCATATTTGGGCCTCATAAGCATGTTAGATTGGACGTAATTTTACTTGGTTTTGAGTCACAGTCAGATTATAATTAGGTAGAAACAATAAAACAGTAATATGTGTAGGAGGAAAAAGTAAAGTAGCTCCAGAGAATGAGAAAGAGAGACAGAAAGAGAGAGAGGCATTTTGGCTGACAAAGAGTGATAGAGTGTGTGTTGAGTAATTAGACAATAATTATTGGAGAAGCAGCATTTACACCTGTGAACTCTCGCTGGAGTATTCGTGTAATTATAGTGATAGGTTTATGCTGTGACCTGCTCAACATGAGGGCCCACAAAAGGTCATTCAGCCCGAGATTCACCACCGGCCGTTCATTCCTGTGTCAATTTAGTCACTGTGACAAACACACCATCGCAGGCTCTTTGTGTGCTTCTGTCTGTGGAATTAAAAGTGGAATCAGAGTAGAATAACTACTTTAAAGCCAGCTTTACAACAGATCATAAACCAAAAATCATATATTTGCACTTACTGAACTGCTATATTGATATTATACTGAACAACAGTTCAATAAAAAATCATTTAATATTAAATAACTCATATTTTAGACACAATATTGCCAGTTACAATCAAGTTTTTCTGCACTGAAGAAAATAGTTCCTAATGAAACCAGAGCAGCAGCTATATTTCAAAATGTAATCTTAAATTTAAAATGCTAAAGTTTACATAAACCAATAAACATAATTCACTCCTAAGAATGAAATAATGCAAAACAAAGTTTAAGTCTGTAAACTTGCATTTCGGGCTGAATTAAATGCAGAAATTTGTGAAGAAGGATAAAAATATAATGTTTTCAATATAGTGCTGCCTTATAAGCAAAAATAACTATATTTTAGTCATGACAACTCTCTGAATAGCTTATAAAACATTTTACTATATATATAATATATATTTTATTTATTTTATTTATAAAATATGACGGGGAAAAG
>RJVU01057857.1:3139453-3176285 GCA_003731715.1 Anabarilius grahami | reverse complement strand
ATATATATATATATATATATATATAATGTAAAATATCAATATTGCATATAGATTAATATTGCTTTTTGATTAATTGTTTACTTTGGACAGTGTTTTATTTTAGTGGTTTTACATCCAGAATTAATTACTTCTCAGACTCTTTAATCTCTGCTTTTTATCTATTTCTCTTTCTTTCATGCCCTTATTTTCTCTCTCCCTCCGTTTATCTCTCTCTGGTGTCCATTTGCATGCACATTAACTCATGAGCGTGTCAGAAGTGAAGCGTTGTGACACAGATCTATCAGTCGTCTCAGGAAGGTCAGGAATAAGAAGACAGTGATGACTTTAGACCAGTTGTCCTGTCTAAATGTGGCGGTCAGCATCAAGTTCCAAGTGTACATGATTGATTTTGGCATTTCATTCCTTATTTCCTCCATCAATTCTGGAAAAGTTGAGGAAGCGCTATTAAAAAAAGACAAGAGGCCTTTGTGCTGAGAATTAGACACTCTAAACACGTACGCCCTCAATAACGGCACACGTCACACTAGAATGTTCATATAAAACGATGTTGACACGTACACTTAGCCACACGCAGAGAGCTTAAAGCTTATCTTCCTTCACACACACACACACGCTCGTGTACGAGTGTGTTGGCTCAGTCGACGGGCCTCAGGCTAAGTGACTGAGTGGGTGTGGAGAGTTCTCAAGGCTACTGACATTTACACGCAAACAGATATCAAACATGCAGATCTGTCGTGGGTCATCTGTCAAAACACAACTCTTAACCCCCGCTCCATCTCTCGCTACAACTCAGGTGCGTCGCTTTCGCACAAACACCTGGAGATAGATCAGTTAGCCCTCTCATCTCAATGGCTTTTTTACATTGTAGAAACACTTTCAAAGCAATAATTATTTACTCACCCTCACATTGTCCCAAACCAGTATGATTTATTATATTTATTTAGTGAAGATAGTGAAGATTCTTAAAAAAAAAATATGTGTATTGTTTTGGGTAAATAATAACAGAACTTTTCAGGTACACTAATAATTTAAGAGTGCTCCTAAAAATTTGTCAATACTGAAATATCTACTATATATGGAAGCTCTTTCATGCCTTATAATGAAATAATAATGAAATTGCGAAAAAAATTGCAACTTATTTCTTATAATTGTGCCTCACAATGTCACTTTAAATCTCACAGTGTGATTTTTAAATGTCACAGTGTTACATTTATGTTACAATCGTGACTTACTCTAAATTGTACACTTTTAACCATTCAATAGTTTGGGGTTNTTTTTTTTTTTTTTTTTTTTTTTTTGAGTGTGTATAATATATTTTATAAGTCTTCTATGTTTACCAAGGCTGGATTTATTTGGTCAAAAATACAATAAAAAATATAGTGAAATATTTTTACAATTTTAAATAACCGCTTTCTGTTTGAATATATTTTAAAATTTAATTTATTCCTGTGATAAAAGCTGAATTTTCAGCATCATTACTCCAGTCTCCAGTGTCACATGTTCCTTCAGAAACCATTCTAATATGCTGATTTGCTGCTCAAGAAACATTTCTTATTTTTATCAGTGTTAACAGTTGTGCTTCTTAATGGTGAGGTGTAGTTGCGTTATCTACAAGCATGTGGTGACTGCCATGCAAACTATTCAAACCTTGACCTCCTGACACAAGCGCAGCTCTGTGGTTCATGCTCATGCCAAAGAAAGCTGAATCCATCTGCCAAATGGACCATACTTTGAGAAAAGCTAAAACGTAGAGAAAAACAACATTTTGCAAGAAAAGTGGGGAGTATTTTCACAGCTGTTTGGCGTTTTCTTTTGTCAGGGTGACATTTAAAGGCTTTTTAGGGGCAAACACAATTTGGCTGTCAAGCGCTTAATCTGAAATGGTGCAAGAGAAGAGACACGGATGGAGGGAGGATGGAAGAGTGGATGAGAAGGTGCAGGCCGAAATATTTAAGGATGAGAGGAAAGGAAAGAGATAGAGAGAGACGTGCATGATTGAACATTCCACTTGTGCGGACGACAAGAGAATAGCTCGCAAATTACTTCAGCCACACTTCATCCTCCTTTCATTTGCTCCCTCCCCGCTTTTGTCATCCATTTCTCCCTCTCTCCGACTCACGTTCTTGCGCTAAACGTGCTATAATTGATTGTGTGCTGTAATAGCAGTAGAGTGTTGGCAGAAATGAAGCATAAACAGCTCTCAAACACTATTAGCTGGATCAATGGCAGATGCTCGCTCACTTTTCTCTGTAAGCATCTGTACAGTTTCTCATTCAGGATCAAAGAGTCCTCTAACTCGGAATATTTCACCGTTTTCATCTTCAGAACACAAATTATGATATTTTTGATAAAATCCGATGTCTCAGTGAGGCCTCCATTGACAGCAAGTTAATTTACACTTTCAAATGCCCAGAAAGGATTCTAAAGATATATTTAAAATAGTTCATGCGACAACAGTTGTTCAACCTTAATGTTATGAAGCGACAAGAATACTTTTTATGTAACAAAAAAATGAAGCTTCGTGAAACTTTGAAGCTTTATGAATCTTTTGTTTCAAATCAGTGGTTTGGAGCGCGTATCAAACTGCCAAAGTCACATGAACCATTGAAATTTCGAAACACTTATGACTTAACGAAGCCTCGTTTACTGAAATCACGTTACTTTGACTCTCTGAACCACTGATTTGAAACAAAAGATTTGTAAAGCTTCAAAGCTTCATGAAGCAGTGTTTTGAAATCGCCCATCACTAGATATTGTTCTGTCGTTTCGTTTTTTTGGCGCACAAAAAGTATTCTCGTCGCTTCATAACATTAAGGTTGAACAACTGTAGTCACGTTAACTGTTTTAAATATGTTTTTAGTACCTTTCTGGGCATTTGAAAGTGTAAATTAACTTGGTGTCAATGGAGGCCTCACTGAGCCATCGGATTTTATTTTAAAAATATCTTAATTTGTGTTCTGAAGATGAACAAAGGTCTTACGGGTGTTTAACGACATGAGAAATTAATGACAGAATTTTCATTTTTGGGTGAACTAACCCTTTAAAATGTCATTGTCATTGCATTAGACAAAATAAAACCATTTAGTTTAAAGAACGACAGCACAAGCACACTTTTCATGCAAAGCATTTTAAAAACAAATGATAAAACAATAGATCTAATGTTCAAACTAAAGACAAAATATTTGGTGCACAATTTTTTTTGTCTGCATAATTTCATGTTTCTCTCTTTTATCTCTCTGTGTGTCTGTAGGGTTATGAAGTCCGTAAGATCAGGGCAATCGATCAGGACTTGGGTCGACCACGTGGAATCGGATATACGATCATATCAGGTCAGTCACATCCATCGTGATTATCGCATTCTAGGATTTCATCCTCAGTGACAATGTGTAGCAAGAGACCATTGCCTAAGTGATGTCTCTTTAAATTGGCACCAATATATTACTATATAGTAAGTCAAAAGTAGCCTACCAGTCCTTAAATTGATACCAAGTCAAAACAAAATTGTTATAAATCATATAATGATACTAGTCTTTCTGTAGTACAGTTCAAAACCAAATGTGTAGGTTACTGTTTGATTAACAGAAAATTGTCATCATATTATTATTTACAAGTATTACTGTTACTTAGTTAAAAAACAAAAAAAATGTACTCAGATATTTACTGGCCCTGCCTTAACAAATAAAGTTATTGCTTTCGTTGTTTTTGACCTATGTAACCTTACGATACCAACATTTTAGATACCAGTGAAATTTCACATTTCTCGATTTCAAGTGCTACGCTCTCTTCATTTTTGTCTTCATCTAACCATAACGCTTCTCCTCTGTGTTGTTGCATAATGTTACCTTGAATTATAACCTGTAATGGTCGTAAAGATTTAGATTTGTGTGAATGTGAATATAAAATGAACCCAGAACAAATTTCTCATACATGTTAAAAGGTAATCACACAGCTAATATAAAGCTGACTGTTCTCAGTGTGCTGGAAAAAGACACATAAAAATATGCATTTTATGGCATTTCTAATGTTAACTTAAAATTCTCTTATTTGGATGGCAAATCACTATTATCTCAAAGTATTCCAATTAGAACAAATAATCATAATCAAACAATTATACAATGACTGACAGCACTTATAGTATGATTTGAGTGTTGAGTATAGTATGGTTTTTCATGCTCCCGTCTGAAAGACAGTGGCCTATATGTGTCTCATTAGTGCTGCTGTGGTGTAAGTCTCTTAGGATGTGGGATAGTGTGTGTGTGTGTGTGACTGAAAGCCTTTGTCGGTTTAGTCCATACATGAGCTTAACACAGCAGGACAAACCTTCCCACAGCGCAACAAACACACACACACACACTGTTACTGTGAGTACTTGTGTGTGTATGGCCTCCTCCGTAGATCACTTTCATTGCTATCAGCATGAGGCAGACAGAGCAAAGGGAGGGAAAGAATGGAGGCCGAGAGACAGAGAGAGAGAGGGTTGTGTTTCAGATGTACATTGAGAACCTTCAGTGGCTCAATTTTGTGTTGAATGGGTTTTTTATAGCTGAATACTGTACGAGTATATATATTGTTTGACACTTAAATCTCTGACACTGTTTACACCTGGTATTAAGATGCATTTTGGTTGATCGGATAACAAGTGGACGACCCTAAAAACAGATGTAAACGGGGTGTAAACGTTTTGAGCTTGTCCACTTTCTACCACTTCCAGAGGTATTCGAAAACATATTCAAACGGATTGCTTTCGCAGTGTAAACGCTTATTCCTTATATCTAACACGCACTCACAGCGTTCGGTCAGTCTTGCAGCTATCAGAGCAGAAATGAAAGCTGATGTTCTCTGTATGTTTTTCCGTCATCTGCAGGCACGTGCATATGTAAATTGCGTGACCTTATTTTGTCCATTAGATCGAAAGATCTGAAAAACCCATTTACCCACCCATAGACCCTCCCCTTAAAGAAATCAGGACAGAAGTGGTTGAAAGTGGACAAAAGAGATATAAAATATCAGGTGTTAACGAGTATGTGTCTCCCTCATCCACAAAATGCATCTTAATACCAGATGAAAACAAGGCCATAATGAGCATTATGTAAATAAAATTAAACCACTCATAGAGGGACCGTATTTGACTTGATTTAATCAAATTTTAATTAATTTTAAAGGGGTCATGACATGGGAAATCAAATTTGCCCTGATCTTTTGACATATAAGAGGTCTTTGTACTATTAAAACATCATTGTTGCATAGCTTAAAATGTCCTCCTCATTATATTATAAACCAAGCATTTATTCAAGCTCCAAAAAGGCCACGTTCTGGCAATGTGGGATCTGTGACGTCACATGTACAAATACATTTGCATATGACTGCCTCCAAAGCAAGGCGTTGCCGAATAGTTTTACATCATAGCACCATAGGCCCCGCCCACTGGCATTCAGTCGCTTAATGTCTGACATTTGCCTACACTGGATGTGACCGTCACGTCAAAAGCAAATAGAACCCGTTATAATCAGTCAACATGTCCAGTTTAAACAGCTCATTTGCATCTCTCTACAGATAGTCACCCTAACAGATAGTCCCGCCCCAAATTCATGCCATTGGTTGAGCAAGTGTAGCTCAGTATTGGTCGTGATGCTCAAACATACAGTTCCATGTTTTGATAGCCCCAATTTGAGGAAATTCAGCCTATGAATTATATGTTAAATTGGGGGAGCAAGTACTAAAACATCCCAAAAATTACAGTGCTGTTTGTTACTGCCACCCTAATTGAGATTAATGTCCATGCCACAGGCTCATATAGTTTTCACTGCACATTGTAAATGCAGCTGTGACAAAAGTTGATTAGGCCTCTATTATGTCACTCACATTACAATCCTGAAGTATTCTGTAAACACACTGAGGCACAAACACATGAATACATAACACATAAATAAATTAAGCCATCTATAATATACAATACAATTAACCGTTAAGCAACTTGTTTTTTTTTTACAGCAGCCATGAGATAGATCATAAACCTAGATATATTAAGTTATATTTTCAGGATTTCTTGCCTTTATTTGAAATGACTGTTTAGGGAGAGGAGAGACAGAAATAGATCCAAGAAGAACCATAGCTGGGAACTTGCCTTTTTTTGGGGGGGTATTTAATTTTATATATAATTCTATGGTTATATAAATTTATGTAAATATAATTAAAATACAATTTTACAATACATATATAATTTTATTATGCATACATTTTATTTATTTATTTCATAAAATGTTATTTCAGTGTTGACTGATATACTGTAGGTCTGTTTGGGTTTGGGATATAGCCGATATCTATAAAGCAGTGTGGCATATGGCAAATAACAATGCTGTTATGCCTTTGACACATAGTATTTCCTCAATTTATTCTTCCAAGCATATGGATGGTTATCGGCTAATGGCAATAATCACAAAATAGCCTCTTCAAGTTCCTGTTGAGCAGCAGTGCAGCCTAAATCACATCCAAAATGACATATTCTTCAGTTTTTAGAAGAGAGCTGGGAAGTGGACAGAGAAATCTGATAGATTTGGCGTTAAATTGTGGAGCATTAATGCAAAGATTTTCATATGGAAAGAGGATTGTGTCAATTTCCTCCGAGCGGTTCAAGTCTAATGGTCTAATCAATAGGACAGGGATCTGTGATGTAGGTTAAACATTCCCGCTGACTAGCGGAGCACTGCTATTTCCTGAACCTGATTCCATACTCCGTAATCATAAGAGCTATTGCACGGGTCCTGACCCCAGATCAGCGGAATATCCCTAGTTATCATTCATAATGGTAATTGCTCTATTAGAATTCATAATGCATGCTCTCTCAAAGCCGTTGTGTGTGAATCTAAAGGGGACAATCAAAGAAGCAGGGGAAAATGGGTAGAGCAAGAGGTAGAGGAAAAGATTTCGCTCTCTTCAGGAGTCTCAGGTCGAGTTTGAGATCATATGAAATGGTTTGTTGAGCGCAGTTTCTTTCCTGTGTTAACATCAGGACAGACAGATAGATAGATAGATAGATAGATAGGTAGATAGATAGATGTTAAGTGATTTGATTTTAATTGTTTTAGTGTGCATTGCGGAAACAAACTTTTAGAACAACCTTTATACACACAGAATCTCATTAGAGCAGATCCACTGTTACATTCATCATCTTATAATTAATTAACATCTCAGGAAGCGATAACGGCATGTCACATCAGAACTGAAGGGTGTGCGGTGCAGAGACAGGCTGATGTGTGGATAGTGTATGTGTTTATGTGGCTAGGCTTCTCTCTGTGCATTAATGTTGGGTTTTCACACCTATATGCACATGTGTATGTGTGTATATGTCATTGTGGTGTCCTTTGGGGCTGTGTGTGTGTTTCCGTGGGGACTTGTCCCATTAGTTGAGTAATTAAGATAAATGAGTTTTTAATTGCAGGGTGATGTGTGTTAATGATCTAGAGACTAGAGATCATGCTTTCCCGTTCTCTCTCTCTCTCTCTCTCTCTCTCTCTTTCTATCATTTTCCCCCAAAGGTGTGATGACAGTGCTGTTGATGTTATTATTTACTGCCAAATTACTCTGCTGTTCCTCAGGCCTGAAACTTCCTCTCTAATCCTGCAACTTGACCTGGAATATCATTATATGATCATGCATGTGTCTTCTGAAGTCAAATCACTATTTGAATGTGAAAATAAAGGGAAGGTAACCTGGTCAAGCACCATGTTTATATTTCTCCATTTAGCAGATGGTATTATTCAAGAGTCACTGTGGTAAAATTATTGCCTTAAGTAGCTTATGTTTTTATAAAAACACCACCAACAGCAATATGATAAATGTTGAACAATGTTTTCTGAAGAAAAATTTGAGTGCTTCTTGACTGTTGGTGATAAATGGTGTTGACATTTTTCCATTTGAAACAGGAAATTGAGATGGGATGAATTATAGAGTATGGGTTTGGAAGAACGTAAGGTAAATTATGACAGAATTTTCATGCCAGTATTTTTTCCTTAAGAAATTATGAGTGGTGCTTGACCATTGCAATGCAGTTGCCAAGTTATTCAGAGTGGTTTTAAGAACATTTGTAGGTGTTTGCTAGGTTGTTGTGGGTGGTTGTCAGGGTGTTGCTATGCAGTTGCTAAGTTATTCTGAGTGGTTTAAGGAATGTGATAGGTGATTGCCAGGGTGTTTTGGGCGATTGTCAGTGTTGCTATGCAGTTGCAAAGTTTTTCTGAGTGGTTTCAAGAATGTTGATAGGTGGTAGCTAGGGTGTTGCTATGCAGTTGCTAAGTTGAATAGATTTATGGTTACTACCATTGCTAGGTGGTTGCTAGGGTGTTGTAGGTAGTTGTCAGTGTGTTGCTATGCAGTTGCTAAGTTATTCAGAGTGGTTTTAAGAACATTAGTAGGTGTTTGCTAGGTTGTTGTGGGTGGTTGTCAGGGTGTTGCTATGCAGTTGCTAAGTTATTCTGAGTGGTTTAAGTAATGTTGATAGGTGGTTGCCAGGGTGTTTTGGGCGATTGTCAGAGTGTTGCTATGCAGTTGCAAAGTTTTTCTGAGTGTCACGGGGAATAAAGATGGATGCAAGCGCAAGTCAGAAAATCTCATTTATTGAGCTTCACACCAGAGTCAGATAAACATACACACACAAACAGCAGGAGAGCGGTGACACAGGGACTTCGATGAGCCGTGGTGAAACGGTGATGATCGTGCTGAAGTCCAGGTGAATGGTGATCGTGCTGAAGTCCGGGAGTAGCGAGGTGAAGAATCCAAACGAGGAACAAAGACTCGGGACGAGAACACGACGAAAACCAACTCCAAGGGAAGCACACACGAGGGACAGAGGGAACAGCACAGGAACTCCAAACAACGATCTGACAACACGAGACGAGAGACAAGGCATTAAATAGGCTGTTCTAGATAGGCAACAGCTGCCGCTGATCAAACAATCAGCGGCGACGCCCACATGAAACAATTAACGTGACAGCACAACAAAAACACAGACGGCAGCATGAGACCGCAGATCTTCAACCGTGACACTGAGTGGTTTCAAGAATGTTGATAGGTGGTAGCTAGGGTGTTGCTATGCAGTTGCTAAGTTGTTTCGACCCTGGTTGCTAGGGTGTTGCCGTGCAGTTTAATAATTTTATGGTTGCTATATTAATATAGAATTTAACATACATGTGATAAATCAGATCACATGAGCCGGTTTATAAATCAGAAGGATTGATGTCGAAATGTGTGACTACATACATACCAATACAACTATGACTACGGAAGCGAGAAGGAAGGTATGTGTGTGTGTGTGAGACAGACAGACTTGTGAAGGTCTTCAACGTGCTCTTATGCCTGTAGAATCCATTATAATGTGCCCTGGGAGAACAGTGTCCTGAGTTTTAGCCCAGCAGGGTTCATGAACCACAGTGCTCACAGATATGGCTAACAGCCCCTGCAGCTATGGTGGCTTTAAAGGGCCAGAGTTAAAGCCTCATTAAATCACCCTGGTCTTTCAGAAGGAGATGTGAGCTGCTCTGGATTCAGAGGTCCCAAAAGGAACAGATCTACATAGCTCTGCTATTCCTGTGACACTGAAGCTAAATGTTACCATGGGAACCTCATGGAAAGTTGACCAACTTTATAGAGACCAGTTCTTATTGATTTACAATTTTCTTATGCAGGGAACTAGACTCTCACCAGCGCTGAGATTCCACCAGGAGAGATTCTGTTGATGTGTGCAGATGCCAGTTTAGGAGCATCTCATAAACTTCAAGAAATATATCCACATGCACACACACAGACACACACACACACACACATATATGCACACATTTGACTACTGTGTCACACTCAGTGGACACCGGACAGCTTGCAGACCCATTTTGCCATTATCACAAAGTTGGATAAGCAAGACGTGATATTCACACACACACAAGTTTGTTTCAACATTCATGTACAGAAGAAGACATCTTGCACACACTACACCAAGGCTTGCATGTCTGCTCACTTTTATAAGGGCTGTCAAAGTTAACAGGTTAACAGATGTGATTAAATATCTAATGTTGTTATTATAGTTATTTTAACAGCACTAAGATTTATAATTTGTCATTATAACTGTTTCGGAACAAAAAATTGGAAACTTTGGAACTGATTGGAACTCATTCATAAATGATACATTTATGGAATATATGTATATACACAGCAGTGGCCAAAAGTGATGTCTGGAGGGGATGTTTGTTTTTAATGACCTTGTAAGTTCTATTAATCCATTGAAATATGAGGAAAATATTTTATATATTTTTAAATATTTCAAATATGATAGTGTGGATCGCCTGTGACTGACTGTATTTGTCGTGTGACTGCATGCATGAATACATGTACCATTACACACCTGATACNTCACATCTGCATCCCAACTCAAGCTACTGTCAAGAGACAAAACATGTAATGTGATTAATATTTCATGTGTTATGTGGTGCTACCAAATCAGGTGCTGATGCCACTGGTCACAAATATAGATGTATATATAAATATATATAAAATGAAGAAGTATGTGGCTCCCATGTATGTCCACAAAAAAAAAAGTTTGTACACCCCTGAATTATACGCTCGTTCCTGTGATAATCTCTGTCTCTCTCTCACACATACACACGCACTGAAAGCTTTCTGCAGTACACTCATTCAATGTCTGTGTGGAGTACTTAAAAAGCCATTACCCGTTCACGCACAAGTCTGCTCACAACAGTGTGACCTGTGAAATCCACCTGCAAAGACGTGATATGTGATGAAGACATAAGGAGCAGCTTACTTTCCTTTATTTTGCCATCTGCTGAATCTGAAGTACTTAAACACACAATACAGAGATTTTCACAACAGAATTGAGATCCACAAGCGTTATTTCAGTCCTTACAAAGCTGCACTTTCTTAGCGTAAGTCTGTCTGCTTAATTTCTACTAAAGCTTTATATGGATGCTCCATAACAGACATTCTACAGACTATAAGTACATGTCAACTTATTCTACGAACCCAAACTCTAACACTTAACCTCTAATGAAAGGTAGCTGACATGTAGTTGCAAATTAATGAGAGTTAGTTGATATGTAGTTGCAAAGTTACTAGTGGGTAGAATATCTAAAGTGGACTATCGATATACAGTGTAACCCTGCAATTAATTCAGCTAAAGCTGCTCAACAAAGAGACTCTATTAAAAGTTTTTTGTATGTATTTTTCTCACGGCAATTCGTATGTATTTTACGAGGTGGCTAATTCGTAAAAATTCATACGACCTTGTATGAATTCATAAGTTTTTTGCTAAATCGTACGTATTTTACGAGTTGGCAATTTTGTATGAATTCATGAATGATCTACCCCAAACCCCGCCCCTAAACCTACCCGTCACTGGGGTTTAGAAAAATCATACGAATTTGTACGAGTGAGGTCGTACGAATTCATACGAATTAGCCACCTTGTAAAATACGTACGAATTGGTCATGAGATAGCGTTGTTTTTTTTTTATATGTAATTGAAGACATGCGCGAAACGCTGCAAACACATCCGTCTAGCGCGTTTACATAGAAAAATAATGGAAAAGTAGTGCAGTGGAATGGGGGTCATGCAAATTTAGTTTACTTTGAAATCACAAATATTTGTGGAAAATATATTTCCAACCATTTATATTACAAAAACATCACCTAGTTCTTATATCCTCACATTTAAGTGTACACGTGACTGAAAGTTCAATAAGCTCAATCATCTGTGGATCTCGTTTAAAGAATACGCTTGACACTTTGAGCGGAGAGATCAAAGTTTCCAATCTATCTCTCTGGGTTTGATTATTCCCCTTGAGACCTGAGCTCTCCGATCAATAGTCAACCCTGTGACCTGGGTTACAATAAGCTCTAGTTGATAATGAAATATCTGTGTGTATATGTGTGTGAGAGAGAGGTCTTTAATTTCAGATGAGGCTGGTGGTGTGTATATTGAATGAGTGTGTGTGTGATGGTAGACAGGTTGTCAGATGGGTCACTCCTCCAGCCTGAAGTACAGACAACGAACACCTTTTATTCTTTATTCATTTACTTTCACGGTGTCCTGACAGCTGGACCCTTTGCCCTTTAGAATCTGTTCTTATTCAGGAATGGTTCCTTTTTAAAAAAAAGAAGAAAAAAAATTAAACCGAATGATTTTCATGACGTTCAGTTCAATTGATGGTTCTGGAAAATCTGCATTCTTCCACTGATGTGGACTGAACGCTGTAAAATATGCATAAAATATGCAATATACACATCAGAGTCACCTTAAACTTTTTCTGTTCTCGTGATCAGCATACATCTTATTTTCTGTTCGCTGGGCACAAGAATGAACGATCACCTTTCAAGCAGGTCTTTGTAAATGCGTCTTTTGTGGTGAATATTTGTTGCCGTGCAAAGACGTCTTTTGATTCACAGATGAAATGCGTCACAAGCACACTAAATCCTTGGAATGGGATTAGGAAAGATAATAAGAACAGAAAGGTTGTTAGATGCAATAATTGTGGAAACGTTAATGTGAATCACATTTCCACTGTATTATTTCCGATTTGTTGTTTTTGTTCTGTTCTGCTGAATTCTGAAATAATATCATAATTTCACTACAGGTTGTTTGTGGATCGTGAGTGCAATTTCCAAATATCATCCATTCGTTCATCCTCAAAATTACTAAAACAAATGTTGATGAAATCATTAAGAAACCAGAAATATGAATCAGAATCGTTAAATTCCCATCCTACTACTATTCTCTCTGACTCTAAAGAGCTTCGTTGGCTATGGACATGACATTCAATACTGTCAGAACATTCATGGTTCCCTCATGGTTCAGGTGGATGGAATCAATAAAATAGAAGTAAAAAGAGAGAGAGAGACTAAAATAGGCACTATAAATGGATAGTTAGATATCAGGATTTTGGGTTTATTTCAAATAATCATTTGTATGTTTCTGCTCATTAATGTCTGTAAAGATAGTGCTTGTGGCAGTAGGTTTGAATTTTTTTGTCAGAGTCAGGGTTGGCATTTGATTTCAGACTCTGATCTGGCTGAAGAAATCTGAGAGTGTTTGTCACTAATCAGGATTCTGCATTTGTTATGTGAGTATATTGATTGAATTATGTCATATAATCCATAAAACAGCTTTTCATGTCAGATGGAATCAAATGGTTTCTTTCCTTCTATAAAGTGGGGAAAGATTTCTATTCTTTTTGTTTGCTGTAAATGTTTGTCGATGAAGGTGTGTGTAGTAGGGCACATGAATGGTTGATGGTGTGGTGATTGGGTGAAAAGCCGACATGACCTTTGCTCAGTACTGTTTATTCATTGTGGAAGGTTATGATTTGGTTATCATTTGACTTTTAAATATATTACCCGCACTATTCTTTGAACATATGACTTTACAGTTGTTGGCAATCATTTTTGCTGCTGTTTTATAAATTGATCTACTAAGTCCTCAACTCCTTGACATTTCAAAGCATACATTTAGTAGTTTAGAGTATTTTAAGTCCTTGTAAATATACATATTTATATTAAATAATATTATAAACTAATAATATAAAATACAATTTCTATTTTATTTGATAGATTATAGATATTTTGTNATTGTGATTTAAAGGGTAAAATCTCATTTGATTGTTTTTACTTTTTACTTGGAACTTTGTGTGCGTAATGTGTGTGTGTGTATATATATATATATATATGTGTGTGTGTGTGTGTGATCTGCGAAAACCCATCACATGGTGAAATTTTACCTATCACAGGTTTCAATACCATATGAAAGCTGGATTCGAGCCCTAGCCCTAGCCCTTTTCTTGCTCCGCCTTCTCATGATAACGTTGTATTAGAAAAAAAAAATCTTTGCGTGCCGTAGTTTATACAGGACTGGCGGGAAATTTACATTAATACACCTTCATTCTACGTTATGTGGTTAATTTTGATAGGTGAACTGTCTTTGTAGTGTTATAAGAGGGAAAGCTATGGCCGTTTGTTTTTTTTTGTTTTTTTACCTCCGCTGGGTGTGTTCTTAAACAGTAACATTAGAGAAAGACACCCTTGCCACTATAAATCCTATTTTTCTGCACTTAACAGGTGAATTTTGCCAAGATATTTTCAGAGATGATAGACAAGATGTTACAGAATGATAATTTAACGAAAACCTAATTTTGACAAAAAAAAATTACATTCAACCTATTTTTTGACTTTACTGAAAACGTTCCATCATGACATCCGACGGGTTTTCCCAGATCTGTTTTGTTACAGACATTCTTCCAAATACCTTCCTTTGTGTACAGCAGAACAAAGACATTTATACAGGTTTTAAATTAATTTTTAAATAATTGAATTCTTTATTCATGCAATATGTAAACAACTAAACTCTTTTGGACACATTGTGCTCTGTATTTTCACTTCCATGCTTCCTATGAAACACTATTAAGTTCCCTTGAAAACTATGAAAGCTGGTCATGTCCTTTTCAAGAGGTTTTTGATTAAATCGCTTATAGAATAGGTAATAGAAGTCATTCAGGTCAACTATAGGCTTGAATTAATCCGCTGTGCTGTCAAATCGCCGTTTGTCTCTATAGAGACAGATAATAATATAAAGATAATACTTTAACTTTAAACAAACATCTACTTCAAAACAATGATAACCTACTGAAGGTTATCATTCTTTTGAAGTAGATGTTTATTGAATGTTAAAGTATTATCTTTATATTGTGTAATGCAAGCTATTGTTAGTTGAGAAGAAAACATGTAGATTAAACAATGTAATGCAGGACTGTTGAAATGCAGGTTTTCTGACTGCTATATCACCCTGTAACAAATAACGCATGCGGAGGACTATCAACTACACATCAGCATGTCTTGCCTGTCTCTGTGGATTCACCTGTATAAAAGCATAATTATAATGAGGGCATAAATATCAGCTCTTTTTGTGCATGTTCCCATGTGAGTGTGTTTGTGTGTATGCATTTACGTGTGGCTCGAATTTATCAGGATGTCATTTGAGACTCTCTGATGTCTTTCCTAATGCTCTGAAATTATTCTCATTACATAGACGCCCTCATAACGCAGTGCATTAGCCTGGAGGAATCACAATCTTTTAATCACCAAACCCCAGAACATATCCCAAACCCTGGAACACCATCCCCACAACATTAGCGCTTTCCTGTTGCTTTTGTGCAAGTGGTTGAGAAAGCGGTGCACGTAGGTTCACGGTGATTAAACTTTGACGGAGAGTGCGTGTGTGTGTGTGGTGAGCGTGAGAATCGTTTGTCTCATCACACACTCGATCACACACATCAGATTATGCACTCGTCTTTCTCTTATAATAGCTACACATGTTTGAGTCCCTCTCTCTTTTCATCTGGGTGTGTTTTTCTGAGAATGAGGCAGGCAGAATTTCAATAAGTGTTGACTGGTGGTCCGGAGAGACTGCTGCCTCACTCACACATGCACAAACACAATGTGAATATTTTATAATGTTTTAATTTCAGTCTTTTTAACAGTCTTTTTGCATAGCCAGACTTTTTTGGACAGTAAAAGACTGTCTGACTGACAATCTAAGGCTATATATATATATATATACTATATAGGAGCTGCATGATTCTCAATAAATTGAAAATCACAATTTTTTGTTTGAAATAGAGATCACAGTTCTCTCACAATTAATTTGGCATCATAATGGATATGACAGTGTTGATATATTTGGTCTTGCCGGAATAGATCTGCTATGCTGCTGCTGCAGAGCAAGTACAGGACTTGCTACTGCCAAAACATACACAGCACGTTGCTGTGAGCAAGTAAGACATGCTGCTGCTGTACAATATAGTGTACATGAATTACCCGTAGCAGATCTATACAGGCGGAGCTGGGGAGGTGGAGGGTTTCTGAAAGCATACTGCAACTGCTACAGCAAATGTTAACCAAGTATT
The DNA here is from genome assembly GCA_003731715.1 of Anabarilius grahami. Classification (NCBI taxonomy): domain Eukaryota; kingdom Metazoa; phylum Chordata; class Actinopteri; order Cypriniformes; family Xenocyprididae; genus Anabarilius; species Anabarilius grahami. The sequence continues at coordinate 3,160,333 of RJVU01057857.1, read as the reverse complement.
TGAAGTTTGGGCAAGCAAGCTCATTGGCTACTGATATAGCAGGAACCAATCAGCTGTGCCCTATAGAGAATGATGTGATTGCAAGTATATTGAGTTAAGGAATTACAGTATTAACCTGCACCATCTAGAGTTTCTTGACAGAACTTTGTATTTAATTCATTTGAATTAATTAAAAAAAAGGTTTGAATGAACGATTCACTGGCTTGCTTGTAAAGACTTCACTTGTTTCATTACTGGATGAATCAGCGTTTTTAAACGAATCTCTTGAATGAATGATTCAGTGACAAACACATTTTTTAATAATCACTTGTCTCCACCTACTGGTGTAATGATGTAATTGATACAATCTTTATTTGAAGCGTCAATGTATGCTGCCTTCATATGCTATCGCAAATGTCTTACTTCCCACTTCTGAAGCTTGTCGCATTCAAGTGCTTTGTTGTCGGAAACAACAGGAATCATGGAGGACCCAGGTTTTTTCTTGCATATTTATTGGGAAAGTCTTATTAAAGCAAAAATGATATTTAGCTCCCATTCATTGACAACCATGGCATATGATTCAATAAATGTATTTTTCAACACTTTTTATTGATATTTTCAAACCACAAGTAATTTTTGTAAATTCAACAACCTCACAAGCCTTGATGAATAAAAAAAATCAAGTGTGTGTGTATATGTATACAGAGTGTATGCATGTGTGTGAGTTGTGGTTGCTTTAGCTTCTTATTTTCCAGCTCGCTACTGGCGGTAATGTGAAAACCCCAGCAAAACACACACACTCTCCACACAATCCACTGAATGAAAAAGTGAATTCAAGCATCTTGAAATAGTGATGGCTGCAATACTTAAAGGACTTCAGCTCTAGTAGTTTCACTCGACACACACTTGCTTACATACAAGCATTTGTTTGTGTGTGATCTAATGTGTAGAGGTTTGTTGCGCCTATCAAAGAGAAAAAAAAAAAAAATGATATAGTAAAGCAGCACTACCATTCAAAACTTCAGCAGGGATGCACTAAATTGATCAAAAGTAACAGTAAAGACATTTATAATGTTACAAAAGGTTTCCATTTCAGAAAAATGCTTATTGAATTTTCTATTCTCCAGAAATCCTGATAAAAATGTATCTGTTTCCACAAAAATATTAAGCAGCACAACTGTTTTCAACATTGATAATAATAATAAATGTTTCTTGAGCAGCAAATCAGCAGATTAGAATGATTTCTTATGGATCATGTGACACTGAAGACTGGAGTAATGATGCTGAAAATTCAGCTTTGCAATCACAGTTTATATCTTCATATCAGTTGTTTGGCATATCAGTTTCCGAACAGATTTACTACACAAAATGTAGCCCCGTCTCAAACTCCATTGGTGAGTTTTATGCATTTGTGTATGTGTTTATGTGTGTTTCCCTTTAGTATTAATCTGTTTGTGTTCTGACAAAGGTTTGTATCTAAGGTTTAGAAAAATGGCTGTGTGAATTGTGTGTGTTTGTGTGTATTGCCGAGTCTAGTCCTACACAGGTGTGGGTGACAGGTGAGGGCGCAGTGGTCCGTATAGCCGACGGCTGTCACAGTATATTGGCAGTTTGGTCAAGCCACTGAAGCACACAAAGCAATTTAGAGCCATCATGGCTGCTTTGAACCCTCATGGATGACCAGTCGCAGAGCAGCTGTCACTCAGCACTCTGTAACACTGATTGGACGCTGACCAGTGAAGGGGCGTGCCACAGTGAGAACGACCTCTGTTCCACCCGCAATAGATATGCAGCTTTATAAGTCTGGTGATTTATTTATGCCAGATTTTGATTTTATATCATTCCAAACACCTACATGTCTGTTTGTCTTTACAGACGTGTTATAGTTTCACCATTTTTGTTTCATGCAAGAATGAAAGAAGGACACAAAGATGAATAAATGGTGACAGAATTTTCGATTTAGGGTGAGGTTGGTCTTCTTTCAAAAATATTGACAAATTACTAAGTAAATATAATTATACACATTAAAATCATACAATTAAGCAATATAACCAAAGTCCCTTTTAAGAAAAGTTTGTTCACTCAGCAGCCATATTTGCAACGCCTCCGGACAACTATTTCAGGCATCCAAGACCAAGTCCTATCTATTTGAAAGGGGCAATCCTGAAATCTCAAAAACTGCTTGCCGAACTCACAAATAAATAACATATTTGAAATCGGCAATCTGCCATGATCTATCCCATAAATGCTCAAATAGTGTTAAAAAAGCTAATTTTTTAGGCTAGACCAGCCAATGCGTGTGTGTAGTCCTAAGCGCGAGTCTCAGGATTCAAGGGGAACCCGAGCTTCTAATGGCAGCTGCAGTGATGCAATGACTTGACCAATCAACGATTTACATTTACATTTATGCATTTGGCAGACGCTTTTATCCAAAGCGACTTACATTGCATTATACTATACATTTGTATCTGAGTATGTGCAATCCCTGGGATCGAACCCATGACCTTGGCATTGCTAGTGGCATGCTCTAACCACTGAGCTACAGGAAAGCAACGATTGGCTCTTTTACTTAGAAGGCAGGACATATTCTGCCATTTTGCGCATTGCAGTTTCTCCAATTCATAAATAATAGGAGTGAACCATCTTTGTATATCTAGTCTTTGATATAACACAAGCAATTTGCAGGTAATCACAACCATGGTAATATTCAGACTAACTGCACAATTGTGTGAATATAAAATTGTTTTTATACAACAGGTTATGAAGAAAAATATATATTTTAGACACAATAATGCCACTTTCTTTGTTTTCGCTTCGCTACGAAAATAGTTCTAAACAAAGCTGAAGTGCATCTCCAACCAACACACAGAAGTGGTGTTTAGTTCCTAAATGAATCAGTTGTTTGAATGGATTGGTTGAATGAATGACTCAATAGTCATTGGTCCCCTAATCTCACGTAGCCAGACCTTCAGACTGATGGCAGAAGGTCTGGAATTGCAGCTTTCATTGGCCAAGGACCGCCCAAGAGGACGTTTAACTGACATGTAACGCAACCAATCACAGTTCGTTTTGTTCCGCGCCATGTTTAGGAGAGTGAAAATGTAACGTCGATGTCCCTACAATAACAGACCAGTGCGCATCTAATAAATTCATTCAAGAACGTTGTGCAAGTTTACTGCAACTTTTGAAAATCCTGCGTTTAGTTGATCCTGGAAAGCGCTCATCACAGTCGTAAACACAACGGAGTTCTTCTTTCACAGGGGGGTTTGGCGTCACAGCATTTGTTTCTAGGCGGACTGTTAAAGAACGAGACACACGTCACCCGGACATCCTGTAGAATTCAACTCACCAGATGACGACTTCGGAAAGTGTTTCCAGTTAAGTGTGCCATATGCATCAGACGTTCAGCCAACGATATGTGGGCGTGACGTCTGAGGTTGAGACTATTGATCCCCTATTACGAAAGTCATTTGTTTTGTTATTGAATGAATCAGTGTTTTGAATTAATGACTCATTGACTCACTCATATAGACTGTGCTAGAATGTCACATCTGCGGCTACACAAACATACACAGTAACATTTGCCAGGATTGTCCCCTCAACAGCTTTTTTTTCTGCCCTCATCTTCTCTACACCTTTTGCCCCCAATCCTCCATAATTACCTAGAAGGCTGTGCTCCCTCCTCCGCCTGAAGTGGCCCCACCGTCACCCCATTCTCTGGCCAACAATGGACTGGCATAGACCCAGTACGCAGAGACTACAGACAGGCCTGGCTCAGGGTTAATCTCCTGTGCCCCAGCCTCTGTCAACATGCCCACACTCTGCCCTCGTTTATTGCACAAATGCAGTACACTCAGACACTATTACAGCAGACCTGCGGCAGAGAGAGTGCGTATGAAGCTGTAAATGTGTGTGCCAGGGGAAATGGGAACTGTGGTGCTAGTTAGCAGGTGTTTGTTCCAAAGGATCCAAGAGGAAACAATGATAGGTATGTGACTCTGTTCATTTGTCAAGCACTGGAGCTGTTGCGATGAAGAGGAAAATGCAGGGCCCTAACATTGAGAGGGGAGGGCTGGTTTTTCCCCAGACCCTATAAGAACAACATTCCCATTCTGTTTCATTTTCAATTATTCCCCTGACATAGCATGATTGTTTTTCATTCATCCAGCCTTTTATCAGTGATGTGAAATTGATTTTCTGTCGGACTATTTTTAAGCACGCTCAAGTGCGCCACACGCAGTTTTGTAGAGTGGTACAGCATGGGATTTACGCCGCGAATCCTAATCTTAACGTATTCTTTAATTTATGATTGTTCATATGTTTCAGTTACTGTAATTATCTCTGTTTACCTTTGACTGTACAGTCATTTTTATATTGATGTCTTGCCTGCTTAGTCTGTAAGATATACCTATTTGTAATGATGCACAAGAAAATGAGAATTTAAGGTTTTAGTATTTTTTTAAAATTATTTTTATTTTTACCTCATTAATGAAAATACTTCCATATATAAAATTTCACATGATTATAAGGCCACCCAGAGTATGTGATTTTGTGAAATTTGTGCATGTGCATGCTTAGTGATAGTGAATGAGACCCACTTGTTTATGTTCCTGAACAAATCAGTGTTTTTGAATGAATGGTTTGAGTGAATGTTTTAATGACTCACTCATTTGTTTAGTTTCTGAATGTTTTAAACTAATCGGATGAATGAATGACTATCCAGAAGTATCGATACTTTTGATACTGATGTTGTATGGAAAGGATCGACTCTCGAATAAAAATATCAATCCAAAAGTGTTTTTTTTTTTTTTAAAAACAGTATTTTTATTCATTTAGCATGAAATTCAGTGGGTAAAATAAGCGTCTAAGTGGAAAAATAAGCGAATGTTAGTGATTAATTGTGTAGCATAGAACTTTCTCCTGCTCAACTGAAGACGGAACCAACCAATCAGAGAGCGTTCGCTGCTGACGCTTCGTTCACAATGCGTTTGAGAAACAAAGCCCTGAACAATGCTTGTTAAATGACAGAGAAACAATCGGTAGTTATTTCAAAATTAACAAATTGAAAGTGTACACAAATGTTCAAAATGTTGATTAATACTTTTATTCAGCAAGGTGCATTAAATTGATCAAAAGTGACAGTAAAGGGTTTTAAAAAAATCTATTTTATATAAATGCTGTTCTTTTAACTTTTTTATCAAATAGTTATAAATAAAATATACCATGGTTTCCACAAAAATATGAAACAACACAACTGTTTTCAACATTGATAATATAAGAAATGGATGGATACCAAATTTTGCAGTATTAATGACTGATTCATAAAGACGGTCGCGTGTCGCCACCTACTGGAGTATTGATGTAACCTGTAGCGGGGGTCTCTTGACAATCCCCACCACTGAGGTAAAAATAAAACTATTTTTAAGCATTTTAAGGGTTGTACGCACTCCAGGCTTGATTAGAACAGACACCTTATTCCTGACGAGCCTACTGCGTTCTGAATTATGGGTGCCATTTCTGGTTTGGGGAACTTCCATTAAAAAAAATATTCAAATCATAAGGTTGCCCTACAAATAAAGCTTATCCGTCAGTTTGACTAAATGAGCTGTCAATTTTCCTTCATGTTTTATTTTCAGACAAATAACGTAAAGCTTGGTATTTTAATTTTATCTGTCAAAATGACGGAAATCACTTTGAAATAGTATCACGCAATGCAGAAGTTAATGAACGTTTTTGATTAAGGCAACATATTTTATATAATACAATGATATTTAACTCGTCCGTTATTGCTGTGGAAAGAATCACGCTTTTGGGGTTATTCATGGTCTGTTGAAAGCTCCTTGTTGATGCTTTTACACTTTTAAAAATCCTTTTAATGCTTGATGTTTGAAGGATGAGTAGAATAATGTCATCTCATTGTACCCAGTACCCAAAAAACGTATTATTGCTTCATAGAGCGAGCCTTTCACTGATTATTCACAGCTTAACGGAAGTTCGGGCAAAGCATCATGGGGCGTAAGTCAGTCTTAGGCATCAAGCGCTATATCACTGGTGAGCTAACACATATATTTTGTCTTTTGATTTTATTTTGAAATCGTCCCTTTTGGGCATATTTCAGATGACACTGAAACCCACCCCCTGCTGCATCTCCTTTCCTGCTCGCTAACAGCCTAATGAAATTATTCACTAATTCACGCCGTGTCCACTAATTTGTTGCCTGACTGACTTGATAGATGCGACAAAGCGTGGCTATCAGCTGCGCAGGTTCGCTAACCCATAACTGTGAGCTAATTTGCGTCGCTCTGTTAGCATGGCTAAGATCAAGGCTGGTGACGCGGCTCTTGTAGTAAATCAGTCTGAAACAGAGAGATAGCAGGTGCCGCGGTAACAGAGGCTGAGAACAGTGGAGTTTCATTCCTCTTCTTTAACGTGAGGTTCAGCTAAGCTCAGACGTGCACATGATGGACTGTGACTTTAATTGATTTTACAGCGCCTTCACAAACAGAAGGTAAACAAGTGCTGTCTGGGAGGCAAAGTGTCAACAAACACAGGGCTGCGGCTTTAGATGAGGAATATTTGCGGAAACTCCTGCAACATATGACATATATTACATGGATGAAAATGTAGATCAGTTCTCAGCTGGATCTGTATTTTACATTGGATCAAGGGGCGATTATTTTAAGGCAATTGATTCTATTTACACTAAGTGCAAATAGCAATAGATGCTGTTTACACCATGTAAAAGTATCCATTCTTTGCAATAAGAGTAAATAGTAATTAGATGCTATCTATACTTTATATTGGCAGATACTCTTTGTACCTCAGTATTTTTGTACATTAACAGGATGCAAAAATATCATAGAGTGTAAATGATTATAGTTATTTAATTGGATGCTGCCTTAATGGGAGAATAAAAACTCTCCCTACACCTTCCCCTAACCCTACCCAATAAACACCCAACGCTTTGGTGGACACACGGCCTTAGTGTAAATAGACACTCCGTTTTTTTAAATCATACATTTATTGTTTGTTTATCGTATGCCAAATTATTACCATGACAAGCTGAATAAGAAACATGTTTATCCTTGCAGGTGTACCCATATTTAATGTAATGTAGTTTGTAGGGCCAATTTTGACTTAGTATTGACTTAATAATTTAGCCTACAATTATGAAGGTTAAAAAATACAGTAAACATAGTAATATTGTGAATTATCATTACAAAATTAAAACAACTGACTTTTAATATATTTTAAAATGCAGTTTATTCCTGTGATGCAAAGCTGAACATTCAGCATCATTACTCCAGTCTTCAGTGTCACATGATCTTTCGGAAATATACTCATTTGCTGCTCAAGAAACTTTTCTTATTGTTATCAGTATTGAAAACAGTGGTGCTGGTTAATAGTTTTGTGGAAGCTATGATACATTTTTTCCCCCAGGATTCTTTGAAGAATAGAAAGTTAAATTATTTCAATTATTTGAAATTAAATGTCTTTATTTGTTTGTTGATGAACAGACTGAAGAATTAAAAATGACTAACAAATCATTTTTATTTAATCTAATAGATAATAATTCAGTTCCATTAAAGGGCATAATTAAAGGGTTTCCCCAGCAGTCTCCAGCTGCTGACATGTAATTTAACGGCAGCTCTGTTTGGCTGGCTGCTCATGCTCTGGTGTGTTGGTGTGCTTGTCTTAAGCTGCAGTGGGTGAGCTCTCTTAGCTGCTGGCTCTCAGCAGGATTAGAGTGAGTGAGCTATCTGCTCTCCTGCACAGCTCCACTCACTCACGCTCGCCTCTTTATTCTCTCCATCAACTTCAGCTGAGCTTGATTTCTCTAACAGAGTGAATTCTCTCTGTTGTCACTTTGTGTGTTGATGAGATGTCAATCTCTGCAGGGGAGAGTTTTTGTTCTGTCAGGCAGAACGCAGCATCGTTCTGGTCTTCTGAAGATTCTGCTTATCTCACGCTAATATAAGCGCCTCTAAATCACAGCTCTTGTCTGCTGACTGTTACTAAATTATTAAACTGCATTTTGTTGCCTCTAGTTGAAGGAATAGTTTATCCAATGATGAAAATTCTGTCATGATTTACTCACCTTCCCTTCAGTATTTTCCATGAAAAACAATTTGTGATTATGTCCGTCAAGCTCCAAACAGAACAAAAAACACCATTAAAACACTATGAAAGTGATTCTTGTGACTGTATTTAAAGTCTTCTGAATATAATAGCTGTGTGTGAAGACCAGACCAAAATTAGTTATTCATTAATAATAATCATTCCCTCTGCCAGAGCTCACAAATCTTATTTACATCTTCAAAAAAAAATTGCCATGTTTTATGTCATTGTTGCCTATTGGTTCTTGCATAACCAAACCTGATATGCCAGTTTTATATGCTGAATGGAAAATCTGAGAGTTGATACGGAGGGGGGGAAGATCTGTTTTCTGTTCATCAACAAATATTTAGAAATATTATATTTATATTATATTATATTATATACAACAGTTCTTTCTGGTTCTCAAATCTGATAGGCTGAGAGCCGTGCGATATTCTAGTGATATTCTACCTTTTCACCGTTTGTATCACTCCGCTTGAAGCGACTGTCATGGCAGCCGAGCAAATCCACCGTATTTTTTTTTACAAATACAACACGTGTTGTACAACGAACTGTAGTTTTAAGAGATTTTTTAGACAAGACTGTAGTTTAGACCTGAAGTATGTGACTCATATTTAATCATAGCGCATATTTTACAATTTGTTTTCGGAGATGCAAGCTCCAGGCTGTCAGCGGCCGTTCAGTGCTTGTGTACCCGCCGAGAACAGTTTTATCTCGGCCAGTGCTTTGGGGATTTGCAGCTGGCTATAGTGGTTAAGCATGAGATATAATTCATTTTGGGTACATAAAATGGGCAATCTTTGGTCTTATTAATCTATTACTTGTTCCTGAGAAAATTGAATTGGGCTATGTTAAATTTATTAATTTAGTATTAGACTATATTAAACTTACATCCTGTAGAGCACTGCTTTTGTACGTTTGACTGAATATTGCATTGTTTTCCTATTGTCATTTACAATGGCTATCGTTGTTAATTTAAATATTGATGTTCAATAAATATTATTTTATATAAATAATATGTTGTATTTGTTATTGAGGAAGGGTCCATTAGTGCATAATATGGATTGAGTGAAAGTTACATTAATACGCATTAGATGGCGGCAAACTTTACGAGTGAATGAGCAAGAGACTTCTAAATTGAAAGGGACTTTTGTAAACAAAGGACGTTGTTTTAGTTATGGAAAATTCCCTTAACTGTAAAAAGGACAAATACATTGCTTTTCCTGCTTTCCTCAGTGGACATTCAAACAGATTTTTATAATGGACATAATATTATGGACATTGACCTGAAGAATGAATGTTATATCAGACACAGGTAATGCTCGCTCAGGCGATCTCTCTCTCTCTCTCTCTCTCTCTCTCTCTCTCTCTCTCTCTCTCTCAATAATACTGTACAAAATACAATGAGTTTCAATGGAGGGACTCAACATTCCTTCGTTACTAGTTCTAAAGTGACGTTTTAGATCTAGTAACAGAGGCCTGGTCAAACTGTCAACTTGAGATTTGAATCCATGGTGGAAGGAAGTAGTTCTGCACAAAAGAGGGTTTTAATGACACTTCGTTGTTGTTTATTATTTATTTACACACTTGTGCCGTCGTTGTATAAATGCAATATCACACTTGTAGCCATGCAATACGCTGTGATTACCTATGACTCTCGACTACTTGTGTGATATTGCTTATATAATATATTATATATCTTTTTATAAATAAATAAAAATTTTAAATAATATGGACTATTTATTTATTTTCATTTATGACTAAATAATGACAATTTAAATTTTGGGGTGGCCATCTGACTTTTAGACATTTTATCGACTCTGTGTGATGAGAATATTTCAAATGAATAAATTCTCTCCTCAATGCTAGGCTTATAATTACTGCTTCCTTACGAGTCACAACCCCTCAGAAATGAATCAGCGTATGCTCCTCACTTTAAAAAATATATTTACATTGCCAGATAAGGATTATTATCATTTCAAATCAGCCTGCTCTTCAATGGTCCTACTCCAGTGAACAGCCAAGCATGCTAATTTTAATGAATCCATCAGGTCAGCGTGGCTCTCAGCTGCACGTTTGATTTCACACTGGGCAATTGGGAAAGTGAATTAAAGTGTGTATTCTAATTGGCCGCCGATGCCCAGAGGAGCCAATATATTCACGCTAGCAGACTCACTTGCATACACGCTCTCAATCAATTTGGGTTCTCCCATTGTTTGATTTCCATTACGCAGATGGTTCAGATTGCTATTTGAATGTATAAATCACAACTATCTCTGCAGGGCAGTTCCGAATCGCTCATGCATGCTCAACAAGCTCTGTTTCAATCCAGTGCCAATGCAGCAGTGATGTGGCTATGTCCAATTTAGCATAACAATAGTGAACACCTGAGATGAGATGGGCTGAATGGAGAACGGAAGTTTGAGAACCTGGGAAGGAGGAGGTAAAGAAACATAGTGATGAAGTGGAATAGAGTGATAGGGGGGTGGAGGAATGTAAGAGTTTGGAGTTGGAGGGCAGGGTCTATCAATCGAGCAACCAATTGATCAATGTCGTTCGGTCCTTCGGTCAGCCTATTTGTTTGTCTGTCTGTTGGTGTGTCTATCTACAGTGTCTATATGTCGAGGCGTGGAGTAATGGTTAACTGAAGGTTGTAGGAATGGGCAGGTGGAGAAACAAAGTTGGTAGGATTTACATGGGAACAGGGAGGTGGAGAAAGGTAGGAGTGAGGAGTATTACAGAACGAATTGATGGGGTGCCGAAGATCTTTAGTAGTACATGATTGTATGTGATGAGAGCTGTACAGAGGTGAGATCATCTATCATAAAGAACAAAAGGAAACTGTTAGAAGAGAAGATAGATTGTGTGTCACTCTGTGTGCCATCTGCAACTGCTGGACTTAATTAGTGTGCAGTGAATAAACACTGCAGCTGTGGGAGAGGGACAGAGAGAGAAAAGACATGAAAATATAATGAAAATAATTACTGAAATATCATATAATTAATGAAAGTGAGGTGTTAATGAGATGAACAGTTTATCGAGGGAGTATAAACTGTTTTGAGTGGAGAATGAATTAAAAAAAGAATGGTGGATTGGATGGCAAGCCAGTGTAGTGCTCTTTTGTAGCCCTAAAGTTTGGGCCACTTCTGCCGAGCACTGAACTAATTACCCAAAACTAGCATGATATCTCAGGAGTAACGGATTAATTAACATGGCTGCCGTTTCCAGTCTGAAGATATTATTTTCTTCTATCGAAGACCAGGGAGAGGTCCAGTCCCAAACCTCACGCCTGCTCTCTGCCAGACAAGGCAGGAGAGCAAAGATTTTATTTCTGTTTCTTACTTTTTGTCCATGTCTGGTGTTTAAACAAGAATTTTGTTGACACTAGTGCTAAAGTATGGTCTTTATGACCATGTTTCTGAGGTTGAATTCCGCAGTGTGTAAGGAGCTTGTAGAAAACATTTCTTCCAAAATCCAGCAGTTGTGGATGGTATGAGCGATATCTTATATCATATGAGTAATATAAAACACACACAGTCATTCTAATGCTGGTTCTCTGTGATATTTATTATAAAATAAAAATTCACCTTATCTGTTTTGTAAATTCATGTTATATATTGTATTGTGAATGATATATCCATGTATGCATTTAATTTTTAATTTTTTTGACTTTGTAATGTTTAATGAAAATGTCATAATTCAATCTTCCGATGAAAACGATTTCTTTCTGACTTCTCTCAGACTTTTAAATTGAATCTCAAAATTCAATCAACATCCGATGGATAGTACCAAGTCCCTGTTTCGAAAATCTGTTTCTCTTGGATGTACTGTACAGTAAATTGTAACATGAAGGAAAGGTTTGATCAAAATAATCGATTCATGGCTATTTTAATAGGTTAAAAATAATAATGACAATTGGTGTTGGGAAAAGTTACTTTTAAAAGTAATGCGTTACAATATTGCATTACTCCATAAAAAAGTAACTAATTGTGTTACTTAGCTACTCTTTATGGAAAATAATGTGTTACATTACTTTTGTGTTACGTAAGCTGGGCTTGCTTGTTTGTTTTTTAATAACAAAAAATGTTTTGGCAAATGTAAAGGTCATTTTATACAAGAAGTTTAATGAATATTGCTGCCTTCACGGGCTATCGGAAATTTGATAATTCCCACTTCTGAAGACGTGATTACGAGCTCATCACATTCAAGCTTTGAAATGGGAGAGCGCTCATGTGCAATTTTTACCTAGGAAATTTTTACTTAGGAAACTGAGGGAAAATTAAATTCACTCCTGTACAGTAGAGGGCGCAGCTCAAACTAAACTTTTTAGATGAATAGGTTGCAGGAGAAGAAAGTTCAACACTCTTCAGCAATAAAAACAAAAAATGAAACACAAATGTCATGTTTATCTGAAGTAATTTTTGTTTATTTGTTGAACTGGATTATCGAAAGGTCAGCAACAAAGACATTAGTAAATACATAAAATAAATTTTTATTATTTAAAGGTGCCCTAAAATCAAAAATTGAATTTACCTTGGCATAGTTGAATAACAAGAGTTCAGTACATGGAAATGACATACAGTGAGTCTCAAACACCATTGTTTCCTCTTTCATATGTAAATCTAATTTGTATAAAAGACCTCCGAAGAACAGGTGAATCTCAACATAACACCGACTGTTACGTAACAGTCGGGATCATTAATATGTACGCCCCCAATATTTGCATATGCCAGTTCATGTTCAAGGCATTACACAAGGGCAGCCAGTATTAACGTCTAGATGTGTGCACAGCTGAGTCATCAGACTAGGTAAGCAAGCAAAGACAATAGTGAAAAATGGCAGATGGAGCAATAATAACTGACATGATCCATGATATCATGATATTTTTAGTGATATTTGTAAAATGTCTTTCTAAATGTTTTGTTAGCATGTTGCTAATGTACTGTTAAATGCGGTTAAAGTTACCATCGTTTCTTACTATATTCACGGAGACAAGACTGTCGTTATTTTCATTTTTTTAAACACTTGCAGTCTATATAATTCATAAACACAACTTCATTCTTTATAAATCTCTCCAACAGTGTGTAATGTTAGCTTTAGCCACGGAGCACCATCAAACTCATTCAGAATCAAATATAAACATTCAAATAAATACCATACTTACGCGATTAGACATGCTGCATGACAAACACTTTGTAAAGATCCATTTTGAGGGTTATATTAGCTGTGTGAACTTTGTTTATGCTGTTTAAGGCAAGCGCGAGCTCCGGAGGCGGAGAGCACGAGAATTTAAAGGGGCCGCAGCCTAAATCGGCTCATATTTAATGATGCCCCAAAATAGGCAGTTAAAAAAATGAATAAAAAAAAATCTATGGGGTATTTTGAGCTGAAACTTCACAGACACATTCAGGGGACACCTTATTACATCTTTTGAAAACACGTTCTACGGCACCTTTAACATTTATAATTATTGCAGGTTTTCATTCATTTTGAGGAATACTGAATCTGTTTTTGTTAAAGTGAGATGAGTACATGCCTGCTTGCGTTACTTATTTGAAAAAGTAACTTTTGTTGTATTTTGTGGTATTTTGTTGTAAATTTAAAAACAATGCATTACTCGTTACTTGAAAAAAGTTATGTGATTATGTAACTTGTGTTACTTGTAATGTGTTACCCCCAACACTGATGACAATTATGACGAAAATCATAATAACAGTCTATATGATAATATAGTCATTGTTGGAAATCCAATGAACAGATGGTTAAAATATTACATAATGTGGTACAGAATTAAATTTAGAATGCTTTTAAATTACAGTTCAGATCCTGAGCAAAATTTTAATTTGAACGCTATTAGGTAGAATTGAAATGAATTGAAATTAAAAAAGAAATTAATGTAACTAATTGTTGTCTAGAAAGCGAAGCCTTGAAGTTTGAAAGTTTATAGGCCTTACATACTGATAGATGGATCTATAATAATAATTTTAGAATCCTGCCCTCTTGTTGATGTGCAAATTTGTACCATTATTGGTATAAAGTTAAACCAATGAATTTGTCATAACATCCAGCCCTAATTTACAGGATAGGAATGATCTAATGACTACTTTTAAATCCTTAGCTTAAAGCTGACGATAGGGACATTCCCCCTGGAACAGAGGTTAAGTGCCCTGCTCTAGGGCAGAATGGTGATTAGGGAACTCAACGACCCTCCGCTTCGCTGACACCTCTAAGGATTTTGACCTACAACCTTTGAGTTTGGGCTCGGATATTTAACCACTTTACAATCATGACCTTCCAATAATTAAAATATCTTAATGCTAAAAAGTCAAAGTGTAATGAGGGTACCGTCTCCTGGGCTTAATATGGCAGAATTCAGTGCAAACAGAAACATCTTTTGACCCAAATACTGCTACAATTATTCACCTTCCTTTTTCATTCTGTTCATCAGGTAACACCAACAGCATGTTTGCTCTCGACTACATCAGCGGATCTCTGACAGTGAGCGGACAGCTGGACCGGGAAAACCCGCTGTACTCCTCTGGATTCACCATCACAGTGAGGGTGAGACTCAAAACTAGTGGAGGTGGTCATATGGAATTAAAAATGTGTGTTTGAGCTTCACAAAAGGATTTGTTCAGCTTCTAATAGGGTTGGAAATCAATAGTCTTGTTCATAATTTTTTCTGTTTCGTTAACAGTTCTTGAATGTCTGCACTGTGCCTTTGTGCCTTTTTTTTTTTACATTTAGAACATATATTTTGTTGCAATAAATGGCACTTGAATTAAAATAAAATAATAATAATACCAAGACTACAATTGTTTTTCTTTAATAAATAATTTGGACAAATTCTTCCTCAGTAGTACCAAAAGAACCGTTCATTGATTTGTTGAGAAACTGGAATCATTCAGTGGAGTTGGAATCAGAATAGTTAAGTTCCTTAAGCTCTTAAAACCTTTTATTATAAGTCTTTCAACTCTGTGTGAGATTCAAATCCACTAATGCATTATTAAAATCTATTCTGTAATGTTTCAAGGTCAGTACTGATTTTAAATGAGGAATAAAATCAAATATGAGCAGATTTGTTCTTTTTCCAAAAATTCTCATGTATAGTAGTTCTGGTTAGTCTCTCATCCCCTGCACTGAACTCGTTGGGATCTCTGCCAAATGCAGTATTGATTCTACTGTAAATGTTTGCAGAGTGTGACTGTAATTTATCGAGCCATTTACCCACATTGAGTATATCAGGGTCAGTGTGTGAAAAGGTCTCACTGACCATGGAGCTTTAAAAGCATTTTTAATTATCATTTTGTAGCTATTACAAACATGCAAAACACTTCAAATGAACTGAACTGGACTGGATTTTCTAGGTTTGCTGTGCATGTTAGTGTTTTATAAGAAACATGCAACTATCATCTATTTCTAGGTCACTAATCAAATACAAATAAGTATTTTTGTGACGCTTATCATGTCATGTCTTTTTATGCTCTTTTGATCAGCTTTTTTGTTTTTAAAGAATTAACTCTTTTCTTTAATGACACAAATCTATTAGTCTTTTTAGCTGTCAGTGTTGTAGCCAGTTGGAATGAGTGACCATGTGACAGACACTTTGTGTGTGATGTCATTGTTATCTCAGTGTCCCGCTGGCAGTTCTAGGGCCAAACACTGGAGGGGAGAGAGAGAAAGTGTGTCCCTATAGACCTCAGGCAGGAAAGCTCTTTGTTCTAGTCTCTCCATCTCTGAGAGCTCAGTTTAGCAGAGGCTCCGGAAACACACACACCTTTGCCTCCTCTTCAGGCATGAAGATGAGAAAGAGGCAGAGGGAGAAAAAGAACAAAAGAGAAGAAGAGCAGACAGACTTTAGGCCTTTTAAAATAATTCTGATAAAGACCATATATATAAAGTTTGAGTTATCATGGATTCCACAGGAAATATTAAGCAGCACAGCTGTAGAAGAAATGTTTATTGAGCACCAAATCAGCGTAGTAGAATGATTTCTGAAGGATCATGTGACATATATATATATATACCTGTTTACTAATGAATAATCCTCAGACACCCCCCAAAAAAGAGCTGTTATAGATCAGCACTTTATTCACACTGAGCTGGAAATGTCCAGAAAGTGCTGTGTGTGGGATTTTGTTTCCAAAAGACTGGTGGAGATTTGAGTCTCTTTAGATTTCTGTCATTATGTCTCTGGATTTGACACAGACGTCATGATAGATATCATTATCGCCTCTGCTCTGATAAGACCCCATTGAACTGCTGCTGCTGTCTGTAGATTTGCACAAACCCTAAATTTGGCAATTCTTTATTTTAACTACCAAAGCACAACCTCAGTGACAAATGTATGACCAAAAATCATTATGAATTATGCAACAGGACCCAGTCTCACCAGCACTATTCTGGCTCTTTGTGAAAAAATAAGTACAAATTAAGTATAAAATCATGCAATACTGAGACCATCTGTATTTGAGTTTGTTTTGAATGCATTTTTTGTATGAAGTTGTTTTGGACAATCAAAACTTGTGTGATAATTCTATCTAAATCAGCAGGTTTCAGAGCAAGGACTAATCTGTTCTATGAGGATGATTTGCTTAAGTTTTGGTCACTGTTACGTTTAAATGTTCAATGCCTCATAAATGCCTCTGTCACGGTGGCTGTAATAAAGCGCACAGAGAAAGAGTAGAGAAACAAACACAGTCTTTAATAAAAAGTCCAAAAAGGGAACACACTGGAGAATCTCACGAGCTATAACTCACAACCAAACATTGATGATACCGGACAAAGGAACAGAATGAAACTCAGGCTTTAAGGTGCATTCACGCCATATCGTAATTACTGAAACTACGAGATTCTGCCGTTCACGTCCTTGTAGAGCTTGTAATTACAGTTTGTAAGCTGGAAGTTTTATGAAACCACCTGCCCGCTTATGTACCACCTGACCGCTGTAGATTAATTTAAACGTTGATAGTGGTGCCATAGAAATGCATAATTCCCAGTCCGAGGACGTGAACAGCTCCAAATATAATGTCACGTGTCTCAAGATTACGATAATTATGCGGTGGTGTGAATGCAGCATGAATACATGGGGAACTTAATCAAGGTGAATAGAAACAGGTGTGTGGAAACTAATTAACAGCCAGGGAAACTAGCTAGGAACTGTCCACACGAACACGGGTATTTTCAATACATTCTATGTGGTTTGGCTGTTCGTCCACACGCAAACGCGGTATCAGGTCACTGAAACCGAACCTTTTTGAAAACTCCTGCCAGGGTGAAGATTTTCAGAAACTCCGGTTAGAGCATTGTCATGTAGATACCGGAGATTTTGCCAGAGACTTTGGCTTTTTACCAGAGATTTTGGTTTGTGACGTCAAACTGTGCGCCACTATCTCCTTTGTTTACTTGAGGTGAGTTTTTTCAGGCTTCTGATTGGCCAACATGGCTTTACGGTTAGGGTTATATCGCCACCTGTTGGTTTGGCATGCTCTTTACAGCGCTTCATAGCGTGTTTTTGCGTTTTCATTTTCTTTTCGCGTTTTGCTCTATTTTCTTTTTAAAACGGAGGAAAATATCAGTTTATAAAAATACCCGTGTACGTGTGTACTAGGCCTCAGCCAGGCAAAACAGAAACGGAACACAGAAAAAACTAAAACAAAAAAGACTATACGCGTTACAGCCTCTTTCTCTGCCTGTAATGTTATATATAATTCCGTCCGGACAGTTTCATAAATGTGTTTTGGTTTCTTCTGCTCTATTTACAGACATAAACTGCACAGCTGTAGTTCTCTAAATTGAAATCAATGATTGCCACGAAAAGTAAAACTCAAAACAAAGCAAGCGCAAGAAAAATCTGCCAAAATATTCATAAGTTATAGATTTTCATTATCTATTTCTCCCTCCTGAGCCTCTGCTCCTTTATATATATATACATTTTTTTCTTTACTATTTTATCTTACTCTCTCTCTCTTACTCTCTCTCTCTCTCTGTCTTTCTCCCTCTTATTGGTGGCATTATTGATTTGGAGTGAAAAGTAATAAAACTAATTTCTCAACTTCACAGAGCTTGGATAGGCTGGAGTACATTGGGCTGGAGGTCAGTGCATTTATTATATGGAGGGATAGAGAAGAGATGTGCAGGGGGGTGTTAAACGACACAATTCGCATTTAACCTGGACCTGCAGCCTCACCACACCTCCGTCCTCCGTTCACCCTGCATCCCTCCTTCACAAAACACCATTATTCCTTTTGATTTCTCTGTGAGTCCAACTCCATCGCTCAAAAAGAGGAGGAGAGAGAAAGGGAAGAAAGCAATTGTTTCCTGTCGATAAGACGTGTTCATCCTAAATCTTATTGCCTGTGTCTGTCTGGCCCCCGTGTGCCCCCACTTATGGCAGACCTGTGGGATTTCTCCCAGAATCCTCCCCTCTGATTTAATAAAGAGGCAGAGCTGAACAAATGGAGGAGATTGAAGACTAAACGTTAATGCTGCTTACTGCCAGATTCCCTCTATTATCACATCCGTTCCTTTCTCGTTTCGTATCTTTACTGTCTCTCTCTGTCACTCTTCTCTCTCCTTTCTTTTGCTTCTCCTTTGCTTTTCTAGAGCTACTTATAATGTTTCCTCACATTAGAGAGATGGATTATGGTGTTTGCTATGGTTTTGGGCAACATTATTTTTTTTAAATTAAAAAAAAACAAAACTAATTAATGGTAGAATGTTTCACAGGTTTCTGCAGAACGTCTCGTCCTCTGCTACCCGCGTGTTCGCTTATGAAATATTTTGTGATAACATTTCAAAAACTGCCCATGTTTTTTAAATTTTTTTTATCTCACAAGTTTTGAGTAGCATCTGAATGGGTAGATTATTTGATTTTATAATTAAGTTGGATTATTTTTTAAGCCAAAAGTCTTTTGATGTCTGTGTAAAATGTTGTGACATGATTTAAACTAAGGGTGAGTTCACACTTCTTGTTCAGTTCTCTTGGTTCGTTTGGAACAAAAAAGAAAATATATTTAGTTCACTCAGTGTTCACACTGTCATTTTTAAGACCGAATCTAAAGATACAAAACCGAAAAAATTGGCTTTTATGATATAGATTTTGCAACGGAACTTACCGAACATCCAAAACAATGTTGTGTGCTAGCCTAAATGCGCTTGATGTATGTGCGTACACATGATGCCATTTTTAACAGCTGAGAACTCGTGAAGAGCTTATAAAATGTGTAAAGGAGTCAAAACAGCGCCAGGAATTCCTCCATTACACACACAAAGAAAGATCTGTTGCAAGAAGACACGTCTACCGAACTGTAATGGGCAATGTAGCTCCTATGATGAGAAGAACCAGGTATGCTTGAGCATTATGTCCTTTTAGGGTTGCATTTTGTGACATCACGTCCTGTTTTTGGTTCATTTAGATGTCTTTGGTCCATGCTGTGTTCATATTTCAGGCGAACTGCACCAAAGTTTGTTTGGAAGTGGACAGAAACCAGGGGTCTCGGTCCACTTGTTTGGTGCGCATCAGCAGGGCGTCCCCCTGGAAACCCCGGATTTCAACTGAGGGGGACCCTCTGTATATATATATATATATATTATATTACATAAACAATCTCTCCAGAAAGCACTTGCAATAAAAGGAACAAATCCTAAATGGTCACGTTCGCCAACATGATTTGTGAAGGATCCAAAGACCATCTTGTTCTTCAGGGGAAATAAGAACATCTTCACATGATCAACGTCACAAAATCTCTGAAAATATTTCTTACTAATTGTGCATTGAAATTGTTTAAAATTTTTAAATGTTCTCTTTATTTCTAGTTCTCCAGGTTTCCCTTGCATTCTCCTTTTGACCCTGTTGTATATATTGGAATTGCAGACATTGGATTAAAAATGTCTTTCTGTCTCTGTGTAGGCGACAGAGCTCAATGACGACCGCACACCTACATCTGCCACCGTCATTACCACCTTCACCATCCTGCTGATCGATAAAAATGACAATCCGCCCAGATTTAACAGCTCAGAGTATCGGGTCCTTATCACCGAGCTGGCGCAGGTCGGCTTCGCTCTGCCTCTGTACATACAGGTCGAAGACAAAGATGAGGTGAGACATACACACATACAAACTTTTAAAAGAGAATATTTTCCCCTTACATGATTTCATGATACATATTAAATATTCAGATGCACAAGTATGTCTATAGCCTGTGAGTATATTGACTTTTGTTTCTTCCTGAAATTCCTTTGAGTAAAAGAAGCTGTTCGCAGAAATTTCTTTGTACATGTTCTTTGAACATGACATTTTCTCCAACATAGAGTGTTCTGACGTCAAGAATTCTTGACCGGTCTTACTGCTCCCCTTTATGGCAGTAGCTTCGAAACAAGCTCGAATCAGTCAGATGTCAACCTTTCTCACCTGCTCACCCCTATCAGTCATGCTTCAAACTAGTCACTCTTCTGAATCTGCACTCCTGGCTGTAAAGTGCTCAAGTCAGCAGCAACATGCTCGCATAACTCCATGCTAATTCTTTTCAAACTGTAAGCAGTTTTTGACACTGCCATCCACACATTTTGCTAGCAGAGATGGGCATTTCAGAGTCAGCACTTATAATTTTTGTTGTATGTGAATTGCAGGTCCAGGTCAGTTGGAATGGCTGACTTCCTCACCTTGATCCCTCACCACTGGGTTATCATAGGGCTAGGAATTTTCACAGTGTATTTGCTGGCAATAAACTTCACTAGCTCAGAAGAAACAGACCAATGAGGGTCAATTACATGATACTCGGT
>RJVU01057857.1:3117701-3138594 GCA_003731715.1 Anabarilius grahami | reverse complement strand
TAAAATTTAACATGTCAGGTTGTGGCACTCAAGCAGTTTTCTTTAAATGTGTTGGGTAGCAAAATTTGTGGCATGTATTTTTAGCAGTGTATTTTTTGAAGATTTTGATTTGTGAACAAGTAAGTGTAAAAGCTAAGTCATGAGGGAGAAATATTTACCTAGGCTGTGTATCCAGTTGAGAGCTATATAAATGTTATGGCTTGTGAATATTAATGTCTGTAGGGAACATTAGTCAAGGTCCTGATGAAATGTGCAGGATGTTTCTTGCTTTCATGAGCGTCATTTGCTGTGTTAGACACATTTTTGAATTTTTTGGTTATAGTTCACCCAAAAATTAAAATTTGATGTTTATCTGCTTACCCCCAGGGCATCCAAGATGTAGGTGACTTTGTTTCTTCAGTAGAACACAAATGATGATTTTTAACTCCAACCGTTGCCGTCTGTCAGTCGTGTAATGCGAGCCAATGGTCACACAATTTATAAGAGTCAATAAACGTGCACAGACGAATCCAAATTAAACCCTGCGGCTCGTGACGACACATTGATGTCCTAAGACACGAAACGATCGGTTTGTGCGAGAAAACGAACAGTATTTATATCATTTTTTACCTCTAAAACCCCACTACGTCCAGCTGCGTTCAGCATTCGCTTAGTGAGGTCTGATCGCGCTCTGACAACGGAAGCGATGTCTAGCACTCATTGAAGTATATGTGCGAGACATCACTGCCGTTGTCACCAAGCGAATGCTGAACGCAGTTGGACATAGTGGTGTTTTTGAGGTAAAAAATGATATAAATACTGTTCGGTTTCTCGCACAAACCAATCGTTTCGTGTCTTAGGACATCAATGTGTCGTCACGAGTGTCGTCTGTGCATGTTTATTGACTCTTATAAATTGTGTGACCATTGACTCTCATTACACGACTGACAGACGGCAATGGTTGGAGTTAAAAATCATCATTTGTGTTCTACTGAAGAACCAAAGTCACCTACATCTTGGATGCGCTGGGGGTAAGCAGATAAACATCAAATTTTCATTTTTGGGTGAACTATCCCTTTAAGGTAATTCATTTTTATAGCTTTTATACTGAAAAACTTGGAATCCTATCCTATCTGTTTAGTAACTAACCATGGTAATTTCACTTAGGAAATAGATATTTTCAAATCTCAAGTAAAGAATTGAGAAGTTTCTCTAATACTGCAAGAGAGGGAGACACACGTAATATTTACTGGTATGTCAGGTTTTCATTGTCTGTTTTGGAGAGTTCTGATTCTAAATTCTGATTGGATGAAATGCGTTCAGATCTGCTATAGAATGTTGACCTGCTTTAATCTGCTTTAACAAACAAACAAACACACTTTGACATACATCCATGGTTTATCACATGCCATCTACCACACCAGGACCTGTTTAGGGTTTAATTTACTTTTGAGTAGGTGAGATACAGCAGAATCAATCGGAGATAAGAGCAGCAGGAGTCAACTCGACATTGATTCCTGCTTTAAATTACTGGAACAGAGTGTGACAGATGAAGAGAGAGCGGCATATTAACATATTACTTACTGTTTTTTTTTAATATATATATATAAAGTAAGGCATAAAGCAAGGTGAAACATTGAAAAAAATCTCCTATGCTCAACAGGGCTGTGTTTATTTGGGGGAAAAAAAAAGTTATATTTTAAAATAGTATTACAAATAAATTTTTTTTTCTATTTTACTATATTTTTAAAATATAATTTATTCTTGAACAGTTTATTGTCCCTTTTGATCAATTTAATGCATCCTTGCTGAAGTAATCATTCATTATATATATAATCATGAAAATCAGAATTCAGAGTTGAATTATCCATTTTATACTGCTTATTCTGGCAGATGTCATCCAGGTATTCTATGCATGCAGAAAATTTGCATACTGTGCACAGTATACATATATTATACTCCAGAAATAATAAGAGTAGTATATTAGTATGCTCTTAGTATGCTCTCTGAACATAGCTGGGTAATTAAACAGAAAGGTGGAAGTCAAGTGTGTTATCACCATCAGTCAGTAACTCTAACATTTTACTGTCCTGTCAGTTTTGATTGGCAAATCAAAATTATATTAGTCTTACTTTACTTTTCAGTCTTTGAGGGCATAAAAACAGCTCCTTTTTTTCTTTTGAGCAGTGGCCATTTCCTCTCACTCAAGAAATACAGCACCAGCTATATATTAGAGGCATTTTCAGCTCTCTCAGCACAAGACTTTCTAAACACACTGGTGAGTAGAGATGGCAGCTCTTCAACACAGTGAGGCTTGACTCTGATCCTAATGCAAGATGAACAACAGTCTTCCAGAGGGTCTGAGAGTTCAGTAACCACCTCAGCCTCTGTGTGCATGTGTTTAAAGAGGCTTCTTGGGCTCAAGCCGGGTGTTTATTTGGGGATTGATGTTTAAGCTGTCCTTCTATTTCCTTTTGCAGTTCTCTCCTTTAGTTACTAAACGGATAGGATAGGATTCCAAGGTCTAAGCTTTTCAGTATAAAAGCTATAAAAATGAATTGCCTTAATTCAGAAATGTGTCAAACACAGCAAATGATGCTCATGAATTGGAATTAGTTGCATCTAACAAAAGTTTGTAAATATATATATATATATATAATATGNAAACACAGCAAATGATGCTCATGAATTGGAATTAGTTGCATCTAACAAAAGTTTGTGAATATATATATATATATATATAATATGTGTGTGTGTGTCTAGTGGTTTTCCAAAGTTACTAGCCACTCAGCATTTTCACTGGCCACAATTTTGACATCGACACCATGGGGAAAAACTGCCATATAGATATTTTTAATATTATCTCATAATTTGACAGCAGGTATATTATGCTGCTGTCACTTTAAGACCTGACACATGGATCCATTATACTGTTACACATGCGTTAAAACAATTGACTGTGTTTAGTTGAATACTCGCCAAGACCAGCATGTTGACATTATTTTGTGTGTATTTGACTGTTTAAGGACAATATATAAGCAGCGAAATTCAAGCCCTGTAACTCCAACAATATTCATCTGGAGCAAATGAAATGAGTAAGTAAGGGGAGGTGTGTGTGTGTGTCAACTCGCTGTCGGAGAGATAGGAGAGCGAGAAAACACAGCTGGTATCGTGTGTCTATTCTGCGGAAAATTAGTATTTGGAAGCATTTCAGATATTTCAATATCAATATGTATATGTGTGTGTGTATATATATGTATGTATATATGTGTGTTCAAAATGTTTTANTAGAATATATATATATATATATAATATACAGTCAAACTAAAATGTATTCAGATACCGTGAACATTTTATTCATTAATACAGTTTATTCACTATAGTTTAAAAAAATGGTAATAAAATATGACAAGATTTCAGAGTTAAACTGTGTCAGAAAAAAAACGTAATTATGTCAGATAACACTTAAGCAAAACATGGTCAGGTCAAAGTGTCTGAATAATTTTTGGTTCCAGATTTTTATCAATTTTACTGGTAGTCCACTGTATGAAGAATTTGTGGGTATAATATGTCACATTTTACTTTATTTTGCTGTCCTCACTTACATAAATGAACTATAATGTCCTGTACCCACTAGTAAAAATATATAAAAAATGTCTATATATATATACAGTATATATAAAAAACATATTGAAAATATTGTATTACATTATATGCTGATGCATATTGAATATATATCAATATTTTATGGTAGGAAAATTCCTCTATTGTAATTTTTAAGTTTTTTTTCCAGAATTTTCTTTATGATTAAAAGGGATAGTTAATTCAAAAATGAATATATAATCATTTACTCACCATCATGTTGTTCCAAACCCAAGAATATATGATAAAAGTATATCCCAGTATTTTATTATTATTATTATTATTATTGGCATCTCTGTGACACATACTTATTAACCCAGTATGTGTCTTACCGTATGTGTCTTACCCAGAATTTCTTACCGTGTTTCCAAACTTTCTCTGTATGGTTCATCTTCAAACTTTCCTGCTGATGTTTGTGACAGGCAGCTTTTATCTTCTCTATAGTGGTTCAGGCAAATGGACGGGCAATTACGCTTATGGCCAGTGAGTGTTGACATCCCTGCATATTGGATGGCTCCTTAAATAGCCCCCATCAGCTACAATAGCTCTCTAAGCGCTCCAAACAAAAACAAGGGGTTATTTTAACTGCCGATGTAATTCCGTCATCGATCTCGAGCGTCGTCTTCCGTGTCGCCTGCGTTCCGAGGCTTTTAAGAGCACAAACGTGACGAGAGGTTTCTTCTTTTTCTGGAGTGCTTGACAGTTAGTGGTTTTGATTATGGATAGAGATGTGTGCTGGATGGTTTGCCTTTACTATGTGTTGTCATCCCGATTGAAGCTGTCAGGTGGATCTTTATAGTAAACGGTTTTGGACAAAAAGAGCTGGGTTTTTGTGTGTGGTCAGGTTAGTCCAGGTTTAGGTTTGGATTTGCTGTGACCACTGTGCACATTAACCAGTAACTCTTTTGGTTTTTAGGCAGTTTCTAGTTAGGGCTGGGACAATACATCGATGCATTGCAAATCGAGAAATGATTCTGTATCGATTCTGATATTTTCCGTATGTATCGTGATTCTCTCTTTAATGGATTCTGAGCTTAGTTTTCAAAAGCAGATGGCACTGCATACTTTAGAAACAGCCATACTCTGCTTCCTTCCAATTCCTTACACACAACACTTGAACCTTCTATAAAATAATCATTCATAAAGTTCGAAAAGGTTTAAGCGAATTACAAGGGTGTTAGCAGCTCGTTGTTTACATTAATCTCGCGTCATAAAAGCATTCTGATGTGCAAGTACTTTGTCAGACCCAGCCGAATGCACGTGCGCTCTTCTTCGTGAGCATTTGAGCATGTAGTTAAAAACTAGCCTAGAGCGCCATCTGATGTTAAAAACTAAGCTCAGAATCGATTTGCGATGCGTTTGGAAAATATCAGAAATGATTCACGAATCGTGATGCATTGATAGTATTGTCCCAGCCCTATTTCTAGGGCGTTCTAGCAAAATCCCTTTAAGACAAGTCATTTCACTCGGTGGTCATCTTTGAAATGCCTCTCGAGTGTGCAAGTGCAGTTCCTATCTCTTTGAATGGGGAAACATCAAATTCTCCAAAGCTGTTTGCCAAGCTTTCGATTAAATTTCATATTTGAAATCACCAATGAAATCTGACAACTGTCTCATAAATTTTGTTTCTAAACGCTTGAATCATGACAAAAAAGACATTTTTCAGGCTAGATCAAGCTCATGCGCAGTCCTAACTGCCCGTTTCTATAGGAAGCGTGCTTCTGACTGTTTCTATTGGAACCGGAGCTTCTAACGGTCACTGAAGTAGCGCGATGACTTTACCAATCGACGATTGGCTCTTATTTAGAAGGCGGGACTTATTCCGCCATATTGCACGTTGCACTTTCTCCCGTTCAACACATTACGAGTGACGCGTCTTGTGTTATTCTATAGTCTTTGGTTCTAGGTTGTTGCTAGTATAGGGCATTTTTAGACAGTTGCTAAGGTGTTCTATGTGGCTGCTAGGATAGCATAGCATAGAAAGAATGTATGAGAAATGAATCTCTGATGATATATCTTTGATTTCAGTTTTTTGAAAGTGCCACAGAGTCATATTGTTTACTTCTGTTGCAAGAATCAACCAATTAATAATTTGCTTGTAGTTGTCTCTGCATATTAAGACAAGATAGGAGAACGCGTTTTAAAGGGAAAAAATTACACACATCACCTTAAAAGCTATAAAACCACTCCAATAGTCCATTACAGCATCTCAGGCAGCGTGCTTTCAAACGGATGATCGTTCAGAGATAATGAGGTGTTATGTCAGCAACTGCAGTCTGTGTCTCTTCATTAGCATTAAGGTTAATGCAGATCAGAATGAAAGTCAGGATTAATGATTGTGTCAATCCGCACGACAATCAGCCGGCAGCTAGCTAGTTAGTTTGTACAACAACAAACTTTTAACTCTTTTAAAAAATAGTGTTTGTTGGGTCACATTTGCATTTGTAGCTTTGTGTTTACAATCTTTTGCAGATCATAAAACAGGATGATTCAGAGAAGAATATCTGAGCAAATTAATCTCTTGATTATGCATGTATATAAGAGTATATGACACAAACTCTTTTTGTCTCTCCTCATCTGTTTAGTGGCCGTTCATTCGGTCGGACTTCCCTCAGCAAGGCCTCCGGCTCTTCATTCACCTCCTCAATTACAGCATCCGGCCGGAGCAGCAGCGTGATGGAGGGATTTTCATAACTGAGAGATATAAAAGAAGTGAATATCTCAGATTAACCTAGAGTGCTGGTCTCTTTAGCGAGGGCTAGTCTGTGGTTATCGTCCTTTATTTCACATGCTCAATCTCTCTCTATTATTTTCTTGTTCGTTCTGTGTTTTCCATTGTAAGGAAACACCTCGGGTTAAATGTTTATTGAACTCTGAAACTATTTTCTCTGTCCGGATCAATTCACCACGCCTGCAAATGGAACCTGGCGGCAGGATGTGTGTGTGTGTGTTAGCAGTGTTCTTCATTAAGCATTGTGCTTTTATTTGTATGTACAAATATTAGCACTGAGCAGTAGGGGAGACCGGTATCTGATTTTTGATTCACAAATACTCTTTTCTCTTTTAGTGTTTTTATTATTTTATTTTATTTTATTCCTATAAACTAAATTCCAAAACTATCATGTTTGCAATTAATGTTGGTTAAAAAACAGTGTTATTTTAGCATTATTTATATACTATTATAGTATTTATTAATATTTTGAATTTATTATATTTTTGATTTTAAAGGTTTTAGTAATTTAGTTATGTGCTTTTTTGTCATTTTTATTCATTCAGTTTTTGTATTGGTATTTTTTTTATTATCTAATATTTGTACAACTTTATTCAATTAATGAAAATTATTTTTAATAGTTTTAGTTAATCTTAACACTAATAAAGAAGTGAATACAATAAAGGCAAGAGTCAAGTATATAATTAATGTAGATTTTAACTTAATATATTTTTAGAAAAAAATTGACCTGTTATAGTTTTTGCTGTTTGATTAATTGTTTTTTGTTTCAAAATTGTTTTAGTATTTAAATTTAGCTGAAAGCCTTGAGCTGTTGTGACAACTTACCCCATACAATGTATCAAACAGTTTTTTCATCGTCAATAGTTGTGAAAAAATTATATACATACACTGTGAAAAAATATTTCATGATTTGTTAACATTTTTTCAAATCAACTTCAATAATTAATGTGGTTCAGATAACATAGTATTTTGAGTTTCTGTTGATTAAATCAATCGCCTTCATTGTATTAACTAAAATTTTTATTTCAATGAACTTAAAATTTTAAGGTAACCAGGTAACTTACTTTTTTAAGTTAAACAGACAATTCTTTTTTACAGTGAAGAGTAAAATGTGTGATAACTAGTTCTGGTCCCCCATATTGCTCCCATATCTCAATTTTTCACTTTTTTTTTTAGCATTTATTATATCTTAAGATTTTAACTCTGATAAATGAACACAAGAAGGAACAATTTTTAATAACATTAACATAACATAATTTTTTTCAATTTTTATATAATGTATAATATTTAATACTGGAACAATGTTCAAGACTCAGGGAAGAAGGAGGCAGGAACCAGCAAACAATCACCCTATAGCTTTAATAATAATAAACATAAACAACAAAATTAAAGTGCCAGCCCCTCACAGATGGCTGCCGCATATAAACATAATAAAAAAACAACATAAATGTCCCAGACCTGGTCCTCTCTCATCCTTCTCTTTCATCACTCCTCCTTTTATCCTCCCGGAGGGACTCGAGACTGGTGTGGTGCGCAGGTGATGCTTGTTAGCACTTGTGCCACTGACCTCGCTCTGCTTCCAAGGCTCTCGGCCCCGCCCTGCTTGCCACAAATACCATATCAATTATCAGAAGTATTTATTGAAACAGGTTGAACTGATTGGCAATGATGCCCTCACATACTGGTAAGTCGCAAACTGAATTGCTAAATTACTCTAATGACACACTCTTTAGGAAGCTTAATGTCTAAATAAAAAGCAAATTAAAACCGTTGCAATATTCATAATGTTGCTTAATTTTATATCGCCAGAGAAATAACTGCGAATACATCCTAAACATTCACTATATCACCCAGCTCTAGCAAATATACTAGTATACAGGGTTTGCAGGTCTAGTATGTTGGTTTGTCAGTGCCTGTGTGTGCGCATGAGATCAGATAAGAGCAAAACCCTCAACCCATCTTCTCCTTTTTTGTGTGAGAGAGAGATTACGGCAAAAAAAAGAAAGAGAGAAGGAGACTCGAAGAGATGGAGTGATTGTAGAGACAGATAAGTGTGGACTTAGTAGAGATAAGCAGCAAGTAAACACACACAATAATCAATCACAGATTCTTCTCGCCATGCTCAACATTATTGCTTTTTGAGTGTGTTTGTGTATGTGTTTATGTTTGGGGGGGAGTGGGTATGCTCTCCTCACTTTCTGTCTGAACTATATTCCACATATTTCTTCTCGTCATAAGTTGTTTTGACAGCTCACGCAACTGTGTGGTTTTCAGTCAGCAGATCTCGCCATCACTGTAACCACCAGCTGTCTCACTCACGCATTAGCATTGTGTTTAATCAGAGTGTGTGATGCAGTGTGTGTACAGTATGAAAATTGCACTTTCTAAGATAGTGATGAGTCACCATTGAATTTACTTCCTGCCATATGTCCTGTCTTCCCCTCACTGGCTTTGCGGAAGAGAGAATGACACTAATGAGGGACTTCCTGTCATCTCTCCATTTGCTCAGGATATCTCTGTACCTGTAACAGCGACAAGAGACAGAAATGATTATTGCAGAACATTTTATTACTTTATTATGTAAGGTTTGAAGTTTTATTTTGAGTCCATCCGATAAAATCCCTGTCAAAACACATTCACACATTTGTTAGTGTGACGAGAGGAATTTTGCAGGTGTGATGTACAGTGGATGCTAAATTTGGCTTTTTTATGAGACTTAAAGTTCTCACTCATGATTCCTTTAAGCATCAACATCGTCTCAAATTGGGAGAAATGAAAGTAGACACAAATGGGTCACATGAAATCAATATTGACAATATTTTTATGGATTATTTAAGGATTTTTTATTAATGATTTAACTGTGCACATCATTACTTTTTTTTTTAATTCATGTGCCCTCATAGACTTTAATCAAAATAACTTCCCCTCCCTCTTGCAGCGACATCTCTTATCTTCTATGATGATTAGGCGAGGGCGGGGCAACCTGTCACTCATCTGAGTTCGACCAGTAGGAAACCACAACCATCCAATCAATTCCCCATGGTCAAAATCAAGTTCTGCCCTACATTTTTTCTTGTTTGAGAAGCCGTTTCATTCGGATATAGTACTTCACAATAGGCAAAAAAAAAAAGTCTATTGCAACTATCCGTTTCATGCTGACTTTAAAATGAATGTAGATACTGCCGCAAGGGCGGGGCAACCTGTCACTCATATGAGATCGACCAATAGTAAACCACAACCATCCAATCCATTCCCCATGGTCAAATCAAGTTCTGCCCTACATTTTTTCTTGTTTGAGAAGACGTTTCTTTTGGATATATTACTTCACAATAGGCAAAAAAGAGTATCGCAACTTCCGTTTCACGCTGACTTTAAAATGAATGTAGATAGCAGCTCAAAACATTTGGATGAGAAATATTTGAATCATGTTTAATTTTGATTGCAGACTTTGACCTCTGGGCACAGTCTGAGATGATCTTGAGATCTCTTGTGAAATTTTTGGCACTAACAAGGTTTTTTTTTCTTAGGAGAAACACCAGAGGACGAGAAATGTTTGCTGCTCAGCTCTGGACAATGAAATACAAAATAAAAAACAAATAATAATGATGCAAAATGACTGTGTCTGTCTCTACAGGGGGTGAACAGCATGTTTCAGGTGGTCCTGACAGGAAACAACTCTGAGCACTTCAGCATCTCTCCCACATCAGTTCAGGGCAGAGCTGACCTCCGCATGCGTGTGGCCATCCCGCTGGACTACGAAACCATCAGGAGCTACAGATTTTCTGTGAGTGTAGAAAACACATATTCATTCATACAAATTTACTACCCAAATATGTATAATATGCATTAGGCAAATGTGTCCTAATACTGAATTTAATATGAGATGCAGATAACATTACACATTACATGAACAACAGTAAAGTTCTGTCTTTTCTCAAGTTTATTGGATCTGTACCCTTTTTATTTAAACATTTAGAATGCACTGAGACTAGATGATCATGCTTGGGTAGTGTTTTTAGGGAAATAAACAGAGATTTAGAATGGGGAGTACAAAATACAAATCGATTATTGGCAGTGCTGTCATGCTGCTGGAGTTCAGCTGTGTTTTTTCAGTTGATTTAGTTTAAATGACTGGAGCTGTTCCCTACAGCGATGGCCTTACTAGCTGAACTGACAAATGACTGCAACCTGCACCAGCACAAAACACACAGAAACTGTTGTAGACCCATACAGGAGATTCCTTCAAACAGGCACTACCTCAACCAGTTTGTAGCCTTGTTTCTTGCAAACATCTGTTCTAATTCATCTAAAAGTCATGACTTTAGTGAGCTATTAAAACATTTGGAAACTGAAAATTTAAAAAAAAAAAATTTTTGATGACATGATTCAATCTAATCATGTCAGCAGTGAAATATGGAAGCTTGTTTTCGCCACTGAATAAAAAATAAAAAAGGTAATTGTGACTTTTTATCTCACAATTCTGACTTTTTTCTCAGAATTGCGTGATATACTTGCAATTGCAAGAAATAAAGTCAGAATTGCGTGATATAAAGTCGCAATTACGTGTTATAAATATATTTTTCTCAGAATCTCCAAAACCTAGGCAAGCCTGCTGTTAAGTGCCTATGTAGGCAGCTGTCTACTAAGGGAGCACTCTAACTGAAATGTAACCTCATGACTGATTTGAAACGCTTGACATTGGCAACAATAATATTGTCTGTACAGTTCATAGAACACACAAATAGTATGTAAAATAATTCATTTTAATTAGACTGAATATTTTTTATTGATACTTTTCAGTACTGAATGAAATATGTTTTTTTTTCATCTTAGATGATGATTCAAAATGCTTCCTCCTATAGGTTTTTTTTGTTATTTAATGTGATGTTTTGATGCTGATGGTGGCTGTGGTTACATTTCTGCTCTTTTCTCCAGCTGTATGCCAACGAGTCTCTGTCGGAGCATGTGGGGTTTGCTCGGGTCTTCATCGACCTCATCAACGAGAATGACAACAGGCCGATCTTCAGCCAGGCACTTTATAACATCAGTTTACTTGAGAGCACTGCCCCTGGAACATCTCTACTGCAAATAAAGGTGAACACACACACCATTAGTTTTCTCCAGGCGTATTAGAACTGCATGATGTTGCTTGTAACATTGGTAAAGTAGGGCTTTCAGTGATGTGGAATACGTGGACAGAATTAAGGAATACAGTCATAAAAATTGACTTTACAGTATAGCAGCAAATTTTGGATGAAATCAAAAGTGGACTAGATATGGACTAATGCCTGCGAATATTAAAGCACAAAAAAGACTGCTATTTAAATATGATGTTCTGCGTATCTCTGTGTGAATGAGTGCCGTGGTTTCGCATACTCAAGCATGCATTCAGCATCTGCCATCTCACTATTTGAGGACATGAAATCATGAACTTCATCTCCAGAGCTGCTCTGAGAGTCACTTCACAAGCATTTCACCATTTAATTTGAAGGGGAAAAAAACACTATTGTCATATCATATATACACACAGAAACTCAAAGTTCTTCACAACAACCTGTCAAAAGTTTGGTTTAACTTGAATAAATTGTCACAGAAATATATACTATTGTACAGATAGAATGTACTTCTTAAAATAATAATGATAATAATAATAATATAGTTTTTAAGGAGTATCACCCAATTGTCTACCATGTTTTAAATTAAAAAGGAAATTATTAAATTAAAGTTTTATGAATTCAGTTGATTAGTGATTCTGAAAACCATGAAACCATTGAAATAGAATCCAGAAAAATTCAAACAAAAACACAGAATTTGGGAGAGAAAAAAACTGAATTTGGGGAAAAAATAAAACTCATTTTATAGCCTAGACCCTAAAAATGTAATAAATTGTTTTTAAAATATGTGTCAAGATTTGAATTTGCTTTTTGAAATGCTTTTTGACCGCTAAAATTTGATTTAACCATTGAAACGAAATCCAGAAAAAAAATAAAAATAAAATGGAATTTGTAAATAAATAAATAAATAAAATAAAACAATATTTCATATTGCCCTGGTAAAGTTTCCCTCTGTGTCTGTCATGGCAACACCATGATTATACATTAGGATATTAGGATTCTCATCTACAACTCTTTGACATCCATAAGATTTCTCTCCCTTTCACAGTGTCACGTCATTTATTTGATTTCAGCACACACACTGTTTCCAGAGCGCTGAAGGTCATCCCACACTATAGGAGTATAAATCACTGTGAACAACCACATGCAGCTCATAAATTCAGCCTATTATCACTCTCCTTCTGTCACTCTCACTCTCACTCATGGATGCTATGGAGATCAATACTGATCGATACGCAGTCCAGGCTCTGGATTCAGGTGCTGGACTGGTGTCTGTGCAAGCTAGTCCTAATTATAAAAACTAATTCTAGTTCAGGGGCCGTATTCACAAAACATCTTAAGACTAAAAGTAGCTCCTAACTTGCCGATTTAGGAGAAGCTGTTAAAAATAATGGGGTGTGTCAGTCCTAAATTTAGGACTCCTACATTTTTGCTCTAAGAGTATTTCACAAAGCATTTTAGCGCTAAAACTAGCTCCTAAATCTGTGAAACGTTAGGAGTAGTCAAGAGGACTCATAAGTCACTAAGACCAAATCACAAACAGTCCTAATCCACCTAAAGACACTGTACACCATGAGGCAATAGCGATAGAGACTTACGCCCTCACGCACCGGATGCCGTGCGCACGCTCAAGGCAGTTGTACATAGTGGTGTATTAGAGGTAAAAAATTATATAAATATTGTTCGGTTTCTCACACACAAACCGATCGTTTCATGTCTTAGGACATCAGTGTGTCGTCATGAGCCGCAGGGTTTAATTTGAATTTGTCTGTGCATGTTTTTTTTACTCTCATAGATTTTGTTACCATCAGGGGCGCCGCTAGCAATTTTGGGCCCTATGAAAGAATTTGTAATAATGACCTTACTTTTGCTATTTCGTTTGACCACTAGGAATCAGTATTTAGTCAGAGACCTCCCTTGGCTGTAGCTAGCGCTAGCAGATGATTTATTATGCAAATGTAAATGTAATAGAAAAATACAGTACAGTAATCAAATATTCATATTCATACATTCTTAAACAAAACCAATTGTTTAGTCAAAAATTCAAGAAGGTCCATATTCTAAAGCTCTAACTTGTACTCGGCCTTAAAATAACATTGTTCTTGTAATTGTTAACTATAGCATTTGTTACAATAAGGATACAATTACAGGTAAGACCATTTTTTCTTTTTTTTTCTAGCATTTGTTATGAAAAATAGCAACACAGTTTAGAAACTAAAGCCACAGTTACTAGTCAAAGTTACAGTCAACTAGTCAAAATTTGCCACAATAAATACAATAGAACGTGATAAATTCTAGTAAATGTGGTCTTCATGAGTTTAAAAAGCTTGCAGGATGATGTCTCCCCCTCTTTTCATCAGTCATTTTAGTGGCTGTTTTAGATCATGTTCGACTTTCTCCGTAGCGTTTTACTACCCTCAATAGAATCCAAATGGGTTGCACATTTTATCATCAGCGTCGCATAGGAACGGCTCGTTCAAATTGTAACACTTTTGGAGCGCGCTGGTGAACGCGCTTACGGTGATTCGCGCTAGAGGTCTGCGCGGGACTGTTTTTTTTGTCCCGCTCCCGCAATAGTTCTATTCCGCACGAACCCACTCCCGCCTAAGATTCACTCTGTGCTCACCCGCTATCTGCATAAAGTGATTTTCTTCCCGACCCGAGGGGTCCCGCTAAAGATCGTTTCCAGAATCTCGCATTTAAACTTCCCCTAAAGAAAGATAACAAATATAAAATGTTGCATATTTTATACAAGATTTGTTATTTGTCTATGATGCTGTCAACACCCTAAAAATGTCAGAGAAAAACTGTTGGCTTACTAGCTATACTGCAAAATGAAATCTTTTTTAACATCCACGCAAGAACAGAATGACGCTGACTGACGACCGTTTCAGAACGTCTCTCCTCCAAAATCCAATCACAAAGGTTGAATGTTCTCTGAAGGTGCACTCGCGCAGACGAATATGCAAAGAACATATTTTGCCAGGTTTCTCAGGACAGGGAACTGGTGACTGTGTGAACGCCAACACTGCAGAAAGTTTTGTTCACTTCAAGTTCAAGCACAGATGCACTGATGTCAAAGCATCTCGGGAGCGACAGGGTTATTGTTAGACCACCAGCTCCCGCCTAAAGTACACTATAGTTACCGACCGCAATCCGCCTTTCATTCAAAATTTAATCCCACGCAGCAAGAAATCTTATCGGGTCCCGATATGCAGACCTCTAATTCGCGCTTACGGTGATTCGCGCCTCACTCATGCAAAATGAAACAATTGGGCTTCAGTCACAGTCATATTGCGCAGACAATTGATCCGTTCAGTTCGTAAAGCTTAGAAAAGCTCTGAATGCGCGATGTATACAATTAATTAATAGTCTGATGATTACACGCAGGGCCGCATTAAGACTACAAGGGGCCCCTGGGCTTTACCTCTTGAGGGGGCCCTTCATCCACCAAAACTATTACCTACATTCATGAATAAATGGCATTACCAAAACATCCGAACCTATAGGTCTGTTATAAAATATAAATATCACTGCATGAACTACATACTGGCACATAGTCTGAACTATTTGTCCAGGCTACTCATTTTGAAGGCTGCATTCTCCGGAGGTCGCATTTGAAGGCTGTATACGTCATTGAGGCCGGCTCATTTAAGAAAAACAACCGTTGGATGGCAAAGAAAGAAAGAAAAAACTGGATTTTGCACCTCACGAGGAATTACCATCATTTTTTTAAGGTGACTTTTCTTAAATAAGACATCCTTAATGATGTAAGCAGCCTTCAAATGCGAGCTCCGGAGGACACAGCCTCTGAAATGAGACGCAGATTCGAACAGTAACAAAGGCGTCAGTTTTACCGTATCAATTCCAGCATGAGTCCTTGTCTTTTGGAAGTGCATGCAAAGTGGATTTGCTTTCACACCGTAAAGATGTCATGTCAACATGTCAGCAACACAAACCAAACTCTTCCAGTCTCAGCTTTTTGAAGTCTCAGTCTTCCAGTCTCAGTGTTTGAAGGCGGGTCAAAATAGATGTTGTTCGTGAGCAACCGGCTGCCATTATGCAAATGTTTACATTGTCATGTAGGTTTGTAACAGGAAGTGAGACTGAAATTGCTGAAGACGGCAGTTCAGAATCAATTAATTCTTTAAGGCAAAAAATTCCTTTTTTATCCTGCACTTTGGTCTTTAAAACAATGTGACAAAAACACACGAAAGTTTGACACAAATGTTTAATGTCATGATTGTTACCATCTATTTGCATTAGTTTATATCCAGCTGGTTGCTTTGATCGATTCATTATGCAGCAAAGTTGCATAATTAAAACTAGTGTCATGAGAAATCAAACTGTATCGTTATGCAGCAGACATAAACAAATCATTCGATGCATTCGATTTATGTTCTCTTTTATCATCACTGTAATACAATACAAATCTTATTTAAATAATAATCAGTGTTCTAAAATGGAAGCAAATAAAGTGTAAAATGGAAGCAAATAATGTATACATACATACAATATGTGTCTAATGTCAATGCTATGGCCTTTGTGTAAATATTTAAAGATGGTCATCTTTAAGCATGACTGTTTGGATTTATATGAAATGGTAACAATTTATAATAAGATTCTATCTGTAAGGTTAATAAAAGTATTGCTCATTGTTAATTTCAACATTTTAAGTACAGTACCTCATTGAACGTTTTCAGAGACTGTATTTTTGTATGATTTGTATTTTTATTGGACTACTGACGACTGCAGGGTTCAGTGAGTGAAGGGAAGCACATCGGTCGAGAAGCATAGCGCCGCACCACGTCTTTAAAATTTGAACACATTGTTTTCTTTGGTGCTGTTCAACTTCACACAAAACGCGCTTTTCCATTCCAACGCGCTACTTTTTCTTTGTTTTTCTATGTAAACATGCGCTAGAAGGACGCGCAGAACCGTTGCGCTCGCGTCTTGCAGCATCTCGCGCATGACATGGCGTTCTAAAGCCATGAATCAGTTCAGCTAAGTTCAAATCATTTTAAAAAAAGTTTTAAAAAGCGTCTTGAGACCTTGCGGTTTCCCCCATTCCACTGCCCGCGTCTCACGTTTTTCAAAGCATAAACGCGTTCTGTGTGAACGAGCCCTATGAGTGTACGCACACAGGCAGCACCACTGGGTCTGTCCGCGTTGTCCAGATACTGATATTGTGAGTTGCTTGCTGCTAGACACGGCACGTCTTGATGCATTTCACGCGCAGGACCACACATGTATTCAAAGCAAAGCGATGTTAAAGGGACAGTCATCACATTATAAAATGCGGATATATTTTTTTAGGCATCACCGGGGCCCTCCCTCAGCCTGGGGCCCTGGGCTTAAGCCCAGGTAAGCCCGTGCATTAATGCGGCCCAGATTACACGTTTCGGTGTGGGCGTTCAGAGTACCGGCAACATGTGACAATGTGTACTGCGTACCTGCCCACTTCGACTGTTAGTACTAATAAAACCGATCTCTGGGGGCCCCCAAAAGTGCGTGGGCCCTTAGAATCAACCTAACTTGCCCCCCCTTAGCGGCGCCCCTGGTTCCCATTTCTATGCATTATACGTCTGACAGACGGCAACGGTTGGAGTTAAAAATTATCAATTGTGTTCTACTGAAGTAACAAAGTCACATACATCTTGGATGCGCTGGGGGTAAGCAGATAAACATCAAATTTTCATTTTTGGGTGAACTATCCCTTTAACATGGGGAGGTGTACAACATTCACAAGTAAACGTAAATAAATAAATAAAAATAAATAAATAAAAGCCTTGTGTCATCCATTGCTGCACACGAATGAGGTAAGCTTTGTGTTTTATATCATCTGCTGCGTGCCACTGTTTACAAGACAGCAAACTCAGCGA
Organism: Anabarilius grahami; assembly: GCA_003731715.1. Classification (NCBI taxonomy): domain Eukaryota; kingdom Metazoa; phylum Chordata; class Actinopteri; order Cypriniformes; family Xenocyprididae; genus Anabarilius; species Anabarilius grahami. Next base: position 3,121,246 of record RJVU01057857.1, on the reverse strand, counting down.
AAAAAGACAGCAAACTCGGGTTTGATTTGAATAATTAAAAATATTTTTGATTCTTAATTTCCTTTTCTGTCATACTCAAATTCTTGTTAAAACATATTAGACATGCTTATTCTGTGCATTTTGAACACTTATTGTGTGAAATTATATTTATTTTGTCCATCAAAAGTGTGCTTTCACTTTAATTGAGCGTCAGCAGTGCAGCAAAAATAGACTCTGCGGCAAAACCCCCGCTTCACTGCTGCTCACGCGACGCTCACGCGCTGCTCCTGCTGCCAGTGTGAATGCATCGGTTAACAAGCACGCTCACGCGCCGCTGACGCTTGCAGTGTGAAACCAGCGTTAGGTGCTGAACTTTTTCTTCATAAATGCAATACATGTAGGGCTGGGCGATATATCGCATGTGATTGTCACGCGCATTTCGTCAGTAAAGCCGGTTCCCTGATTACCGCTAAATCGCCATCACCTGCTTTTAAATGGAGCGGCATTTACATTTACATTTAGTCATTTAGCAGACGCTTTTATCCAAAGCGACTTACAAATGAGAATAGTAGAATCAAATCAAAATCAACATGAGAACAACAGTATGTAAGTGCTGTGTGAAGTCACAGTTATGTCAGTAAAGTGCTCGTAGCAATTGTTTTTTTAAAAAAAAATTTTTTATATAAAATACACAAATAGATGGAAGAAGAATAGAAATCAAAGTAAGTGCTACTATTACTGGGTCAAGTGCTGACGAAAAAGATATGTCTTTAGCATTTTTTTGAAAATGGCTAGAGACTCAGCTGCTCGGATAGAGCGCGGCAGGTCATTCCACCAGCCAGGAACAGACCCGGAGAAGGTCCGTGAGAGGGATTTTTTTCCCCTTTGTGATGGCACCACAAGGCGCCGTTCACTTGCAGAACGCATTTAATAGACAGAACCGTAGATCACAGACAAGCTACGCAATATCGCGTTCATTATCGAAGGCGATTCATCTGCGATATGAACGCGATATTGCGTGGCTTGTCAGGGATCTACGGCTCTGTCTATTAAATGCCGCTCCATTTGAAAGCAGGTGATGGCGATTTAGCGGTAATCAGGGAACCGGCTTTACTGACGAAATGCGCGTGACAATCGCATGCGATATATCGCCCAGCCCTAAATACATGTATTGATTTATAGATTTAAATCTACGATAAAACTGCAAAAATAAATCTTTAATAAATAAATAAATAAATAAATAGTGTCCGATTACCTGTGGCAGTTGTTTTCAAATGATGGAATAGAGTAAAAAAATATAATCAGCGTATTTGGCGTGCTGTCCAAAGGGATCGAGGACTCCAAGTTTGGAATTTAGCCCAAACCGAGAGTTCTCCCCCGTATCCCCAGCCAAGAGTGAGGAATGGGGTTGGATGGGAGGGATGCAGAAAACTGTCGAGGTAACTATAGGTGAGTCGGCTCTCCTCTGTGTATACCTCCACTCGAGCTGATTTGATAGACCATTTGAACGTGCTCCTCCCAAACTTTGTTTATAAAACATCATTTGTCGCTTGAATTCTGCAATCTCTCGAGACGCAGACATGTAAGAGGCTGACAATTAGCTGAACATATACTATTTTAATTAGTGACACTTAACCTACATTTTAAAACCTTTATTTGAATATGATACCTCATTCTACAATATTTCTATGATCGCTGACAGAGACTCCTCCCCTATCAGCCAATCACTGTGGTCATAGCAAAGCCACTGGAAGGCAAGCCTGCAACCTAATGCTAACGCTCCGGCTCTGGCGGTACGAAGGGATGGAGTTTTGAAAGGCGGGCAACGATGTCACTGCCATTACACAATAGGCTGAGAAGTGCCGCACGTGACTTAGTTAGCCGTTACGCTTTCTCTAATGGTAAGAGATACAGACCCTCTCATCTCCCTATAATATACAATCTCTGGGCCATAGTTAGTAAGCGTGTTGACATCATCCATAACAACAAGGTCAACCCCGCCCATACTCTTAGCTTAAGACTTCTCTCTATTCCTTAGTAAAGTTGGTCTCAGCAGCTTTGTGAATAGGTTTTAAGAGAAAACTCTTAGCTAAGAACTTCTACTGCTATTTAGGAGAACTCTTAGTGGTAAGATAAAATGTTTTGTGAATACGGCCCCAGAGCTTCTGAATTGTGAGGAGCAGATGATGGTGCTATTGGGGAATTCATGGCCTAATGGTTAGAGAGTCAGACTGGGAACCCGAAGGTTGTGGGTTCGAGTCTCAATACCGGCAGGAAATAACTGAGGTGCCCTTGAGCAAGGCACCTAATCCTCAATTGCTCCCAGGGTGCCACAGCCCAATGCTCCGGTTGTGTGTGTGTGTCCACAATTTACAGTGTGTGTTCACTACTCACTACTCCTAATGTGTGTGCACTAATTGGATGGGTTAAATGCAGAGGACAAATTCTGAGTATTACCATACTTGGCCTTCACATGTCACTTTCACTTTTTCACTTTCACTGTTTGTTGTGAAAAGCCGCTTAGAACTTTTAAACAAAACTTTTCTGTTAAATATTAAAGGGGTCATATCATGACGAGTCAAGTTTTCCTTGATCTTTTGAGATCAAAGAGCATTGTGTACTATGTGTGCATTATGTACAGAACTTCCTCTGCAGTCCAAAAGGAGCATTTATTGGAAACAAACAATAACGTATTAATTGCCAAATAACTACTGGTCAGAAATTTGGCCTGTGATTAGAATGGATTTGCAATGTAGATGAAGGTAATAAAAATGCATATTATTACCTCAGTGCCAACATTAGAAAAAACTGGTTGATGTTTCTAAATCTCTGATCATTTTGGTTGGACTTTAAATGCTTTATATGTTTCAGCTCTATGAGTGGACTTCAATAAGGAAAAAAAGAGTTTGACCTCTTTAAAAGGGTCAAAGTGAAAAACATGATTTTTTTTGCCAATTTGGTTAGCCAATCAAACGCAAGACAGACACAATTTGCATACAAACAGCTTGAAGGTAGGTACAAGTAGTTTCATAAAAGGGTCAGAGAAGGTGAAAAATGTAAATTATGATGTTTTAGATACTTCGACTAACATTATAAGTGGGTTCAGAAAAAAATAAAATGATAAATTGGATGTCTCTTTTACACATCTTTTTTATGTTTATGGGTGTCCAATTCACATTAAATAATTTTTTGTTATTGTTACTGTAATTTGGGGAGGGATTATATTAAATTTTTATGAAAATAATAGCACAATGCAAAAGAAGGAATCAAACAAACAAACAAAAAAAACATGATGGTCCTAAAATAAGTTTCATTAAAATTTAAGTGATTTTGTGGTGAGCACTGAAGTTCAGAAGTTTGGGGTCAGTAAGATTTTTTAAAATGTTTTATAAAGAGGTCACCAAGGTGCTCAGCTAGGCTGCGTTTATTTGATCAAAAATATGGTAAAAACAGTAATATGTGAAATATTATTACATTTCAAAAGAACCATTTTATATTTTTATATTTTATATTTTAAAAATGTAATTTATTCCTGTGATCGCAAAGCTGAATTTTCAGCAATCACT
>RJVU01057857.1:3062988-3107543 GCA_003731715.1 Anabarilius grahami | reverse complement strand
TGAATCACCTTTCCTTTTGGACATCCCCATAAGGATGTTTAGTCCGATTGTAACTTCTGGAGACATTTCTCAGCTAATCTCGGTAGATTAGTGAGGCCCTTAGGGTCTCAGAGTAGTGTTGGCCTCTATGCGTGTGTGTTTTGGCAGATTGCTCTACTGGATTAATGTGTCACTAACAGCTTAGTCACAGATTCACTTTGACCACCGAGACTAATACACTCTCTCACACACTCTCATCTGAGTGTCGAATTTACTCAAAACATTTGACGTAACTTGTTCCATCAAATTAATTAAGTAGTTAATGATGTCTCTCAAAACTTGTCATTAAGTTCACCTAATGTGTTTTTTTTCAAAGAGTGAACTATATAGCTTAAGCAAAGTTAACTAATTTCCGCTCAGTGTTTCTGCTCAGTTGATTGTTTCTAAATCATTGACTCTAAATTAACACGAACTAAAATATAATCATCATATTAATTATATTATGAAATATTATAGCAATTTAAAATAACTGTTTTCTATTATAGTATATTTTAAAAAGTTGTGATGTCAAAGCTGAATTTTCAGCATCATTACTCCAGTCTTCAGTGTCACATGATCCTTCAGAAATTATTCTAATATGCTGACTTGCAGCTCAAGCCACATTTCTTATAATTATTAATGTTGAAAACAGTTTCCAAAACTGAAATATTTATATTGTATTGAAATATTTTCTGTTGCGGTCGTGGCTCAAACTGTTGTTGGGTGTGTGTGGTCTTATAGTGAATGAAAAGAGAGTTTTTCATTCTGTGGATAGTCTCTTGTCTCATCTGGCACAGCTGGATCTCTATTGAGGGTTTTTCCTCACCCTGGTGTCACTTTAGCTTTCTTTCACACTGAGATGTTGTCTGACATGTGTCAGTCAGAGAGAATCGTCTTTCCAGGGTTTGGTCAAAACTATCAGGTGCACATTCAGGCCTGTCTTCAGGCCATTACTCTGCTCTTTCACTGAAGTTTTAGTGTCTTTGTGTTTCTGTTGGGCTGCTGCTGGAGTTTCAGGTGTGTGTGTGTCTTTGCACAGGAAGAAGGGATGGAGGAGAGAGAGATGCTATCACCTCTGCCGTCCTCTCTCCGCTCTGATCCCTGTCTATCTCACCTGACCTGCATTAAGTCTCCTGTCATCGTAGCGACTGTTGTCACACTAACACCTGGAGCCCGGCACTGTCATCACTGCACTTATGGGCCTGTCAGTCACACACACAGAGAGATAAACAGAGAGAATTGTGAGGGCAGAGACTGAAGAAAGGGGAGGATTTTGTTTGTGCAAAAGGGCATGAAGGAGCAATAGAGAGGACAATAGAGAGAAAAAAAATAGATTCTTTCATTTATTTCTTTTTTTTGTTTGTTTGCTGGTTTGTTCGGTTGTTTATTTTGTTCATTTATCCTGAACTTTGTAATTTAACTAGTTTATTTGTTCTTTCTCTTTCATTTGTACTTTTCTTTTGCCTTTTTTCTGTGATTTGTTCATGTTTTTATTTTCCATTTGTTCATGTTTTTATTATTTTGTTTGTTTTTTGTTTCTTTGTGAAAAAGTGTATATAAAACAAAGCTATTGGGAAGATTAAGTCTTTGATTTGTTTCTTTCTTCTTTCTAGTTTTTGTTTGTTTGTTAATTTGTCTGTTTGTTCCTTTTAAATGTTGTTCTTTACGTTAGAAATAATTAATTTGTTTGTTTGTTCATTCTCATTTGTTTCTTTTTTGTCTCTTTTTTGTGCTCACTTTCTCTCTTTTATTTTGTTCGTTTTTTTGTTTGTTTGTGGAAAAGTGTATAATGGAAGGCTATAGAGAAAACGAAAGAAAGATTCAGCATGTAGTTTGTTCTTACCATCTTTTGTTTGTTTGTTTGTTTGTTTGTGTTAATGGTCAGTTTTTTCTTCCCTTTTTGTTCTTTTTCTTCTTTTTGTTATTTTATGTTTTTTAACCTGGTTTCTTTTTTCTGATTGTTTGTTCTTATTCTTTTCTTTCTTCTTTAGTTTATTTGTTCATTTTTTATTGTTATTGTTTATCACTTGTTCTTTCTCTTTATTCACTTTGTTTTATTGCTTAATTTGTTCTTTTATTTGCTTGTTTGTTTGTTTGTTTTTTCTCTCACAGTGATTGGCTGAATCTATTCACGGGTTTGTAGTGAGCTCATTGGCTATTATTTTTTTGGTTATTAAAATGAGAGAAGTGAATGTTGCAGTCCATGTCACAGTGAAACTCTTGCCAGATTTTGTTGTTGTTGTTGTTGTGTTTTGTAACAAACGGTTTTGGCCAGTTGGCTGAATACATTGTAGCATGGCACAAGGCGAGCAGTGGTCATAATCAACACACACACACACACACACATAAAAACACACACGGAGGGTGAGGTCATCATCAGGGCAGGTTTGAATCATGGATTCTAATAGTGGCACTGACAGCAGCACACACTCACACAACTCCATGACCCTGTACACCAGCAGCAGCGCCAGTCAACTGAAACACCATTACCAGCGCCCAGCCATGATCCATCAGAGAACGCTCACGAGAGAGAGAAATTAAACAACGAGCTCTTACATCATACGCTTACCTTGACATCAACATCAGCACCAAAAAAAATTAAGCATAACTGTTAAAGAACATCAAATTTGACATTCTATTTCAATAAGAATCAGCCAAAAATAATTTAATCAGGAACAGAGTCCATCACACTGTACAGGCATGAGCTCTGGGATTCACACACATCAAAAGGGATTTTGTGAAATGCGACAAACACCAAATATAGACTCTGCAGGCAGATTCCTGCAAGAATAACCCCCGAATGTAGCATAAAACACTATAAAAGCTGAAGACCAGATTTAAGACTATACTTTTTTTGCAGAGCCTTGGATTAAAATGCAGTTGTCAGATTATTATTGAAATACAGATAGAATTTCAAACAGAAATTACTGGAATTACACACCCGTATCCTTGATCATACAAATAGTTCTAGCTCTGGATGCTGATTGGTCAATTTCAGCCATGCTAAATCTGATTAGCTGGCTTTACACAATTTTTGTGTATCAATCTTTTTTTCTTAACGAGTTTGTAAAACAACATTATCATTATACAACTTTTTAAACTATCGGAGGCCTATGTTATCACATAACCTTGCAATATTACATGCTTAATTCAGCAAGCAGCATCTGGTCATCATTTAATTTTGAATGTTTTATACACTGTCAGAAAAAAAGTTACGCCACTGTCACTGGGGCAGTACCCTAAGGTACAAAAGGGAAAAGGTACTAATATGTACTTTTAAGGTACTAATATGCACTTTTAAAGTACTAATGTGTACCTTTAAGGTATCTATATAATGTCTTTTGGGAGTCAGTTCAAATGTTTTTTGGCACTAATAAACAGATTTTAAAATACATGTACATTTATTTATGACACTGGAAATGGAAGGTAAAATCAAGTGTCAGGTGGGGAAAAAAAGTTTTTCAAGGTACCAGGCTGCTACAAGGAGCGCTTTATAAGAAGAACCAGTTGCTGATGTTAGCGAGGCTCATATAAAATTAAGATATTGAAAATTTCTGTTTGAGACATTTAAGACCCCGATATACTTCTAAAAGTTCACCCAACTATAAATCGAAGAACAAACTGTTTTGACGTCATTTCGAACAAAATCAGTCCAAAACAAGTTTGTTTTGTGTTCATGTCGGGAGTTCGAAACAGCTTGCCAAAGCGAACTTTGCAGAAAATTTCACTCTGGCTGGTGAACACCTTCGAACTACCATTGGTCCGTGGTGATTACATAATAGGTAGGTGTGGCTCTGGGGCTCCGCCTTCTTTGACGTTGAAATCTTCTCTGGTTCATTTCTTCTGTTGAGTCCGTCGAGGTCAGACGCAAGTAAAAACATGACCAAACTGGAGAGCTGTTTTATAGTAGAAAATGTAGTTAAAATTCTAAATGAAAGAGACACTGACACTGTTTTTTTGTGTGTGTGTGTGTGTTTAATACTGTAAAGCTGCTTGTTTTTAAGCAATCTATTATATAAAGGGATATATAAATAGATGTGACGTGACTGCAAAATTGCTAACCTCGTGCAAACATCCACATCTCTATGAACAGATGCTTTCTAAACTACTGTTTTCTCACCACTGTCATTTTTGTTGTGTTTATTTTGTTATTGAGAGGAAAGCATACGGCACATATTTACATATTCATCTAAACTTTGCCACGAGTATATAAGGGCTTTTACTAGCAAGTAAACAAGATATCCTCGTAAACACCCTTATGTTCTGCATTGTTATTGTCATATCCATGACATAATCTGTTATATTTTTGTATTTGAATGGCTGGATATTACACTTATTTTACACAATTTGTCTAATGATGTCTATATAACCTGTCTCTGTTATTATGGCCTCATTGATTTCTGCCCTTAAAGGTCACGTAAGGAAACAAACTATGGTTGGTCACTTTAAATGTCATCAGATGGTCTCTTCCCATCTAAGTGGCCGGTTCTTGGCAGGATTAAGCTGCAAATTAGACCAGACGTTTACTATTGGCAAGGTCTGGCTACATGAGGCTATTGAGAATGCAACTGTGTATGTGTATAATTACAGCAAATAGCTGTGGAAAACTCTACAGATCAGATTCAGCCCACCAAATCAAGCCCCAATAACAAATGTGCTGCTAACAGACACCTGCACATATGCTTTGATGGATTATCATTTCCGAAAAAGAAACAAGTTCTCTTTATATCAGGATCTAACAGATGTTACACTTGGCGTTTGTGGTTTGTTTGTGTGTGTCTGTGTGTGTGTGTGTGTTTGAAAAGTGTCACTTGTCATATTCTATTTTTCCTTCACACACATACGCAGCTGTGCTGTTGTTTCTGTGGTAACTTGTTTTGTTTTTTTACTCCTTTGTATTAATTTGCATAAAGATACAAGCCAGGTTTCCCTTCAGCACTGAAGAACTTTATTTCTACATGCGCACACACAATTTATGCAGTCTGTACACTATCTACTTCATTGGGATATCTGTAAATATTCCTGTGCTGTATTTATTATCAAATGCATTGTCATTCTGGGCAGTTTTTGTGATGTTGACTAGATGCCAAATTCAGCATCTGTCACTGTGGTTTCTGGAAACACTTTGTCCCATTTTCAGGAGAAAAATTTAATCTGCTTTGATTATGCACATCAGTTCAAAAGTTTGTAATTTTGTTACGTTTATTGTTGGTAATTTTGTTTAAGTACAGCAAAGCCACATTAAATTGATCAAAAGTGACAGTAAAGACATTTAACATCTGGAAGTCTTGGTTTCCGCAAAATTTGTAAGCAGCACAACTGTTTTCAACATTGATAATAACAAGAAATGTTGTCTGGGCACCAAATCAGCATATCAGAATGATTTCTAAAGGATCATGTGGCACTGAATTCTGGAGTAATGATGCTAAAAATTCAGCTTTGCATCACAGGAATAAATTACATTTAAAATATATTCAAATAGAAAATTATTATTATTTTAAATTGTAATAATTGTACTGTTTTTATTGTATTTTTGGTCAAATAAATGCATCCTTGGTTAACATAACAGACCTCTTTAGTTAGTTAGTTCACCCAAAAATGAAAATTCTGTCATTAATTACTCACCCTCATGTCTTTCCACACCCGTAAGACCTTCGTTCATCTTCGGAAGACAAATTAAGATATTTTTGATAAAATCTGATGTCTCAGTGAGGCCTCTATTGCCAGCAAGTAAATTTACACTTTCAAACGCCCAGAATGTAATGAAGCGACGATTTTAAAACACTGCTTCATTAAGCTTCGAAGCTTTACGAATCTTTTGTTTCGAATCAGTGGCGTATCAAACTGCCAAAGTCACATGAACCATTGAAATTTCGAAACATTTATGACGTAACGAAGCCTCGTTTACTGAAACCACGTGACTTTGGTGCTCCGAACCACTGATTTGAAACAAAAGATTCGTAAAGCTTCGAAGCTTCATGAAGCAGTGTTTTGAAATCGCCTATCACAAGATATTGTTGAATAAAGTCGTTATTTTGTTTTTTTGGCACACAAAAAGTATTCTCGTCGCTTCATAACATTAAGGTTGAACCACTGTAGTCATGTGAACTGTTTTAAATATATCTTTAGTACCTTTCTGGGCATTGAAAGTGTAAATTAACTTGCTGTCAATGCAGGCCTCACTGAGCCATCGGATTTTATCAAAAATATCTTAATTTGTGTTCCGAAGATGACAGTCTTACAGGTGTGGAACAACATGAGGATGAGTAATTAATGACAGAATTTTCATTTTTGGGTGAACTAACGGTTACACTTTTTTTTTTACAGTGCCGTAGTTACGTTGTAATTACTCAAATAAGTACTGAGTACTATTAATTAAATACATGTACTTACTATAGAGTTACAGTTAGGGTTTGGTTTAAGGTTAGTTACTTATAATTATGCATAATTTACTGTTATTACTACAGTAAGTACATGTAGTAACGTGTAACTACGGCACTGTAAAATAAAGTGTTACCGAACTAACTCTTAAAAAAAAAATCTTACTGACTACAAATTTTTGAATGTTAGTATAATTAAACTATTTCTTTCCATAAAAAAAAAATATATATAAATTGATTATTTTNCATAAAAAAAAAATATATATAAATTGACTATTTTACCCAGTACTTGTATTTTTTATGCTCATTAGAGTTTAGCAACATGCTCAAATTAAACCTTATGGTAATCAATTGAGTCAAGTCTCCTGTCAATGCACTTCATGTGAGGAGCACTAATTGTATAGCATGTATAGTTGCTGTCTATGTAGAGCGCTCCAAATCGAGTAGACAGTAAGGCAGCTCACTAGATTTTAAAAGAGCATCAAAATAAAATAAAAAAAGTGAGTGTAGAGGTGTGGGTCAACATGTCAGTGAGACCACTTACTGTATGTGTTGTCACTCATCTTTCATTTACTTTAAAGCTTTGCTCTTTTATAAAGGTTGGTCTGATGATATAAGAGTGGGAGGTGAAGCAAAAGCTTGTGTTGTTTTAGGGTAGAGGACAGGGCGGCCGGTTCATGCCAGCCCATCTGGTGTGAGGAGAGTTCTTACCCTTATGGTGCTTCCTGAAGAGTATGTGTGTGTGTGTCAGCGTTAATCGTGCAGAACAGAGTACTTTGTAGTGTAGGACAGGGGATGCTGACACCATCATCTCAATATTAAAACACCCTCAACACAAACACACACTCACACACACACATTCACATACAAAACAACCAAGAGTATGTATCTTATTGATGTTCATTGCTCTCTGTTTGTGTGTCTCTCTGCAGGCCACGGATAATGACATTGGCACGTTTGGAGTGGTTCGGTATTACTTCAGCGATGAGCCAGACCAGTGAGATTATCATTCATTAACATACTGTGACCTTTCACACTGATGCAGCATCCTGTTTAATTCATTAATTTCCTCTGATTAATTTAATCCACATCTCTGTAGATTTGCATGCCTTTCTCTCCTTTTCCTATAGACTGATTTCTTCCATGGCTGTGTTTGGAATGGAATACTAGCATGCTGCTTACTGCATACTAAACAGTATATACTGTCATATGATTTTTTTGTATTTTTTTGCAACAATACACATTTCAAACCAAAGTAGGCTTATGCTACATTGTCACATAACAGCACTATATTATGCATTTAATTCAACAAGCAACATACAGTTATTAGCTAATTTCAGTAATAAAAGGTTTATTTTGCATTTTTTATATATTATTAATATTCTTTTTATAATTTGGTTGGTTGGTTGGTTGATTGGTTGATTGATTGATTGATTGATTGATTGATTGGTTGGTTGGTTGGTTGATTGGTTGGTTGGTTGATTGGTTGGTTGGTCGGTCGGTCGATTGATTGATCAATTGATTAATCAATTGATTAATCAATTGTGTAAATGTCTTGTGGGAGTCCCGTCCAGGTTTTTTTTTTAAATCGAGAAACACATTTTAAAATACATTTATTTACAGTTACATTGATTAATTTGTTTATGGAAATGGAAGGTGAAATCAAGCATACTGCATTGTGGGATAGTATACAATATACTGCAGATATAATAAGATTAGTTATTGGTTTACAGAATATTTGTATACTTTGCAGTGTCTTTATTGTTAACTAAAACTATTAAAACTATTTTAAATAATGATTAAATTAATAATTTAATAATTTTCAATTGAAATAAAGCTGAAATAAAAAATAAAACAGTGTAAATATTAGATAAAAAAACTTAAAAATAAAAACTTAAACAAAAAATATAGATGTTGCCTTCAAGTTGAGGTCCTAAATTACTAAAACTAAAACTGATAAAAAAGTAAATCAAAGCTAAATTGAAATATTTACAAAAAATGGCAAAAGCCCATAACAAAAGTACTAAAAAATGAAAGGTGAAAATATAAAAAAACTGATTTAAAATATTAGTAAATAATATAATAGTGTGTACTGTAAATAATACTAAAATAACACTTACACTGTGCAAAGTATACTTACTGTGTACTGCTAGAATATGAGTAGAATGGTAGTATGCTATTCTAAACATAGGCTTTGCATGATCCAACACTATCAAAGTTCTCATTACCTAATTTGTCTAAACGTTTCTTGCAACTATTAATGAAGTAATGGTGACTCATTTCCATGTATTAACCCCAGGTTCTCAATGGATGCTGAGACGGGTTGGGTGACTCTGCGAGACCGGCTGGATTATGAGCTCATGAGGCGCTTTACTCTAACGATATTGGCTCGTGATGGAGGAGGGGAGGAGACTACGGGACGTCTCCGCATTAACGTGATAGATGTAAACGACAATGCTCCAATCTTCCAGAAGGAGGCGTATACAGGTTCGCTCATGGAGAACGAACAGGCTCCACAGCAGGTCGTCCGAGCCCGGGTGAGAAACATAAAGAGATGTGGAGCTTTGAAAGACAGGCAGAAGAGAAACTAGAAAGAGGAAACGCTGTTCACAACACATTTTAATTTTGTAACTGATGTTCTGATCTGTAATTGTGGGTCAGTCAGTCTGTTAGTGTTAAGTATGTCTCTGTTAGTAGTGTTTAATTCTCTCCATGTGGACATTGCAGCTCTAATTTCAGCTGTCTGCTCTAATCTGTACTGTGATTGACAGTTTAATGGCAGGTGCTGCATTTATCTGGCCAGCAGGTGGCGGTGTGTTTATGCAAGTCTGCCAGTTCACATTGTTTTTATAATCTTCTTACATTAAAACAGCAGTGACCAAAAGTGATGTCAGGAGGGGATATTTACACAATGTTTGCTTTTAATGACACTCCAGGCTCTATTAAACAATCAAAATATGAGGAGTATATATTATAATGGGAAGAAGAATACACTAAACTTGGTTAAGGTTTAAAATGACAAAATTGTTTGCCATTAACTCCAGCATATAAGTAAATATGGGTTTTATTGTATTATGCAAGAAAAGCATAGGAAAACAAAAAAGCTTGCATGAAATAAAACATACATTGATTACAATGTAATCAGTTATTAATATTTTGTTTGTTCTCCCTTGTTTTTGATTAAAGCAGCCATTCACCTGGGCATTGATTCACTAAACTTTACGCATGTGTCGAGATAAACTTCTTTCCAATCCTCCAAAAAAAGTTCTTCCCAAATTTGAGCTAATCATCGGCTAATCTTCAATGTGTGCTCTTAAACATTTGTTTTGGATTGATCTATTTTTAGAGTTTACACCCAAAAAAATGCTGTTTTATAAGAGAAGTCACAGACAATTGCGCAACAGGTATGATTCAGTTTATGGCACCTCTCAATCATTTCTATGCTATCTGCAAACACTGATTGACTGTCCCACAACTCTGAACGAAATTGAGTGACATCAAGGCTGTAATGTGATCAATACACACATGATTCAAGTTAGCCGTTAGTCTTTTTCCAATGGTAGAGCCATGGACCCTCATATCTCCCAATAATAAGACCATCTCTGCTCCAAGACCAGAAATACATGGGTCAGATAAGGGAGACATCCACAATTTGTACTGTTGGTGTGCCTTCAGGAACAGGGTTGGGAAACACTGATCTATGCAGACAGAATTCAATTATCTACAGAAGACAATAGTGTCATTATATTCAGCTCAATTCAGTTCAGTGTTGATTCTGTTTAGTTCAATGACTGTGTCATCAATTATGAAATGAGTTTAATTCAGCAATAAGCAGCTCTACAGAAGACAACAGTGTTGTTATCAGTGTTAGGGGGTAAGTTACATAATCAGATTACTTTTTCAGAGTAACTAGTAAAGTAACACATTACTTTTATGTTTAAAACAAAATATCTGAGTCACTTTTTCAAAAAAGTAACTCAGGGTACTTTGTTTTCCCATTTATTGACTGACAGCTCTCCTGTGCCCATGTTGAGAGAAATCGAGGGTTAGCTTTGTGTGCGCTGTGTAAACATGATGGTTATACTAGACTACTGTAGTTCTACACTAAATGTGAGCTTACATTTACTCATCTTACTTGCACAAAAACAGATTCAGTATTCCTTAAAATAAATAAAAACAGTGAAATGCAAACTCAGAATATTTCCCCAACCTGCAATAATTAATGTTAAATAATAGAAATATACTTTTTTTTCTCCTGCGTACTATTTTTCTGTGTTCCAAAATTGCAGCACAGCTGAGATGTTTGTTTGTTTGAGCAGCGCCCTCCACTGTACAGATGTGAATTTGCATTTCCTTTGGCCTGAGGCTTATTAATTTCTCTTTTGGTGTGAAAGTGCCTTTACATTTGCTAAAAAAAAACAAACAAACAAACAGCCCAGCCCAGATAAAAAAAAAAGTAAAGCAAAACAAAGTAACATAACACATTACTTTCCATAAAAAGTAACTAAGTAACGCAGGGGGCAGTCGTGGCCTAATGGATAGAGAGTCGGACTTGTAACCCAAAGGTCATGGGTTCGAGTCTCAGGTCCGGCAGGGATTGTCGGTGAGGCGAGTGAATGTCCAGCGCTCTCCCCACCCTCAATACCACGACTGAGGTGAGACCCTTGAGCAAGGCACCGTACCCCCAACTGCTCCCCGGGCGCCGCAGCAATGGCTGCCCACTGCTCCGGGTGTGTGTTCACGGTGTGTGTGTTCACTGCTGTGTGTGTGCACTTGGATGGGTTAAATGCAGAGCACAAATTCCGAGTATGGGTCACCATACTTGGCCACATGTCACTTCACTTCACTTCACTTCACTTCACTTCACTTCACTTCAATTAGTTACTTTTTTAGGAAGTAGCGCAATATTGTAATGCATTACTTTTAAAAGTAACTTTCCTCAGCACCGGTCGTTATTCACTTTGAGTCCGTTCAATGTTGATTCAATTCAGTTTAATAACAGTGTTGATGTTGCGAAAATCGATTCAGCTCTAAAACAGCTCTTCGGAAAAGTGGTGTCATCCAGCTCAATTCAGTTCAAGTTTTTATTCTCATCCCTTAGTGTCCAATCAATAATATTACTGAATATTAAGTGTCCCTAACTAAGCAAACTAAATGCAACTGTGGCTAGGAATCCAAACTCCATCTGGTGACAGAAATGGAGGAAAAAACCTTGGAAGAAACCAGGCTCAGTTGGGGGGCCAATTCTCCTCTGGCTCAATAAACAAACATGGTGTAAATTATTCCAGGCTGCCTCACAAGTCAGATTGTGGACTGATATCATTCAGAATATTTAATCCAGCTGTCTGATTACTAAAATACTATAAATTATATTTTTATGTTTTCAGTTTTCATTTTAATTTTTGTTTGTCATCATAATTATGTGCTTTTCTATATTTCTATTTACTGTTTAGCTTTAATTTGTTTTTATTTCAGTTAGTTGGTAAAACAACATTTCTAATTTTCATCAACATTTATTATAAAATATTTTTATTTGAATGAATGAAATTGATTTTTAATAATTTTTAGTTTTAGTTAACAATAACAAAACTGCTTTGGCACTATAAATACATTGCTCTGTTTGCTTGAGTGACACATGTCAGATTCTGACCCAACCAATGGCAAGTTTAGGGGTGGGGCTACCTGCTTTTGCTGACAGTGACAGATGGGGCGGGAGGAGTGTTTGGGAAACTTGTTTGGAAATAGTCATGATAGTGAGGATATATTGAATTTCTGCGTCTCTTTTTATGTTGTTCTCAGGCTACGGACGAGGACTCTCCTCCCAATAACATCCTGACCTACTCCATCATCTACGCCTCTCAGTTCAGATCATATTTCAGCATCAGTGTGGTGGAGGGCTATGCAGGTCTGTGTTCAAATCAAAGTCACCTAATAATAAGATTTCACTGCTTGTTCAGGCTGTTGACGGGTTACATTAGGCTCTCACCATCGCTCTGTGCGTTAGCGGGGAATCGGATTTGGGTTTAACACCTTAAAGCGTGAAAATGGCTTTCGAGAAGCCTTTGTGACCTCTGGTGTTTCATAAACGGATTATAGATGCCTGTCTAGTATGTATGTGCTGATGAATTTGTTTTTCTGTTTTTATATTTATTTTATTTGAATGTTATAACCCCTGTTTGTTTGTTTGTTTGTTTGTTTGTTTAGTCATCAACGTGAATCGTCCTCTGGATTATGAGCAGGTTCCTGCTGGATTGATCTTTCTGACTCTGATGGCCAGAGACGGAGGGAACGCGTCCCTCAACAGCACTGTTCCAGTCACCATAGAGCTGTTTGTGAGTACTACACCCACCTTCCCAGTGAGCAGAACATTCTGGAGGGAATGTCTAATATACCTACACCATGAAATAGGGCAATTCTGTGGGATGATATGAGGAACAATTGTCAGTTACATTACTGTTCAAAAGGTTGGGGTCAGTAAGAGTTTTTTTTTTAGAGAAATTAATACTTTTATACAGCAAGAATGCATTAAATTGATAAAAAATGACAGTAAAGACTGTTAAAATCAGAAATGTGACACTTTTAATTTTATCAAAGCACTTACATTAATTCTTCTGTTTAATTATTTGAGCTTATAAAACGGTTAGTTCCTGTCCTTGATTCTGATTGGTCAATAGCTGTGTGTTATGCACGATAAAACATGGCTATGACCGCTTCACCCAACGGTTCTGTGTATCACTACACAACACCCTTAGCAACCACTCTTAGCAACGTAAACTGTATGTTCTCAATTGATATTGTTCATTGAAGCTTACTGTATTATGTAGAAGATTATTGTGAGAAAGAGATCGAGTGAGCGAGTTTATTACCTGCATTCAGATTTAGCATTTTCCTTCAGTTCAGACCTATGTTCATAATAAAACATCTGTTTAAATGTCCAATGTATTATCTTGTCCTTTTAACAGTTAAGGGGTTTTCCCGTGACTGACAGCACTAGTCAAAGCATTTGTCAGTTGCGTCTTGTTCCGTGTTCACAACAATTCAGTCTTTTCAATGTAAGTCTTCGCTACTGACTGATAAACTCACAAAGACAGTCTTTGCCGCCATCTAATGGCGTAATAATGTGACTTCTGTTGCTGTTCATGGTCAGGGACTATTTTTTCCGGCGGAAGGAAGGC
Source organism: Anabarilius grahami (assembly GCA_003731715.1). NCBI lineage: Eukaryota > Metazoa > Chordata > Actinopteri > Cypriniformes > Xenocyprididae > Anabarilius > Anabarilius grahami. Next base: position 3,093,970 of record RJVU01057857.1, on the reverse strand, counting down.
TTTTAGTGAAAGTTTACTTCGTGAAAGTTGCATTGATACATATTTTTGGCTTTAATATTTGTATTGTGTGGTAACCGTTTTATAAACGTTTTATAACAACGCCCTTCAGCCGTGACTAATTCACGATACAGCACAGCCTCTCGTACCTTATTGCTTACTTGTATATTGTATGTTATTTGAGCTGTGAAGTTGTTTTGTCAGTTAGACAGTGGGTTTATGTTAGTTAAATTTATATCAGTTATATTTAGGGTTTATGTTACATTGTAAACTTGTAAAATTAGATATAAATATTACTCTAAAATTATGTTAACTCGTATATTGTTTACATCTCGTGGCTATCCTATTGAAACCGCGAATAGTTTAGTGTTTACAGATTGGCCTCAATCACTTCCACTCAAAAGTGACTCACAGTATTCCTGATTTTTTAATTAAAAAAAGGAGGGATAAGTTTAAATTATTGTTACACCACAGGTGTTGTGATTAAGCTTAACTTGTAACCCAGAATAATACTTTACCTTTATCCTAGAATCTGGTGAAAAAGAAGATTAAAGAACCATCATTTCAGATTTAAGCTCCTCACACACAAAAAGACACAGTCTGGCGTTGTATGCGATTGTTCAGAATTCATTGGTTTCCTCTGAGGTTCATTGGCTAGGATGGTTAATCCACAGATAATTTCTCTCTGACATTTCACTGCTCTTTTATTATGATTCTGATTAGACACATTTCATCTGAAAAACAGCAGGGGTTTGACACATCCATGTTCGTGTGTGTGTGTGTGTGTTATTACTGAATGTTGAGCATTGAAGTGGTAAAACAGTGTATGTGTCTGATTTTGAATAATTTCCCATCGCCACAGCCTGTGAGTTTCCATTAAACCCCAAAAGCACTCCATCAATACATTTAATTACAACCAAAAGCCTTTTTTCCCCTGTGGAAAATTAATGAGTTCATATTTTAAGACTTTTTAGATACCTAAAACAATGATTTCCTCCCTCCTTCCCTCTTCAGGACGAGAACGACAACCCACCTGAGTTCAGCCTCCCGTCTTATATCATCAACATACCAGAGAATATTGTTGCAGGTACGTTTACAATTATATTATCAAAAAATTGAAGAATTTATCAACAATGTAGCATATGTACAGTGCTCAAAACCTCATGACAACATAACAACATAAGTAGATTCCTGTCAGTGATGATTTACAACGTTCAGCCAGCTGTGCACTAGTTCTGTTCCATGCTAATATAATGTTTTGTGTGAAAAAGTGCTGTTTTCCCAGACATAGGACACAGGCTTATGGTAGTTTTGTTTCAGCCCTGACCACCCAAACACAGTTTCACCAATCATTCTTACATATTCGGGTCTTTATCGACCCGGATCTATATCTAACACTGAAGGATCTCTACCTGTCCCGATAATATAAAACTCCTCTGATATTAGAGTAACAATTACAGGAGAATAAAATAAATCATATTTTGTTTCCTTTTGGAGCTTGAAAAGGGCTCAGTTTGAGCAGATGTTTTATGCCATCATCACTGTCCTCGTCAGTGCTCATTTCCCAGTAAATTCAGCAAATAATAGGCTAGTTTTATGTTTGAGGTCACGAATATGAGCCCATTCGTGATCTCAAACATATTCTCAAAACTATATAATTTTCAACATCTTCAAAATCAATATTTCGATCGCTAACAGCTCCATCCAGTCACAGTTACAGTCATATTTGACTGCGTTCAGTACTTGCTCTGCAGTAAATCGCTGAGCCATTTCATGTTTTGCTTATTCTTTCGTTTTTTTGTCTGAATTAATCGTCACTTCATCATTGTGTATCAGACATTGCCACCTTGTGGAAAAAAGGTGAATTGCACTTATTTCGTCATCAAAGATTAAATTATTGTTGTGCAGAAAAAATATATGTACACTCATACACACCTCGGTTCGTTAGCGACCCTATACAATTTTTTACAAAAAATGAATACAAAAATAGGCATTCTTTTATAATTTTATGATTTTTTTCTTGTTATATTCTTTATAAAAAAAATGAACGAGGAGGAGGGTAGTGAATGGCGTCCCGGGTCACTAAAGACCCGAGGTATGCATTTAAGGGTTAACCATATATACATTGCAACAGTTGGGTTCCTGTGAAAGGGAAAACCAAATGTATTTTGTCTATAGAAACATTTTTAAAAACTAATGAATGGAACAGTAGTTTGTTTGGTCATAAAACACACTAAATACACAGTTATATATATATATATATATATATATATATATATATTTATGTGTTTGTATATGTGTGTGTTATGTATTGATTCTCATGCACACCACACAGAAAACAAGCTGCATGACATGCACTGGTGTTAGCTTCAGGAAATGCAAATCTAGTCTACTCCACTATCTGTGTGCTGCATCATTTTGGATGCATTACAAAACTCCAAGATATTTGGTTCTGTCTTGGCTCTTATAATTCATTTTATTTTCTTTCTTTTTCCTTTTAAATTATTGTGTTTTAATTGACCAAGAAGGTTGTGTGCAGAGGGAAAAGACACAAAGATGTTCATAGTTCTCATGCATTTCTTCACTAAACTCCTTTATTCCACACAATAGACTCGCCTCCAATCATCAAAGGGAAATTACATTTGCCTTGCCCAGCGTATGTTGTGTGTGTGTGTGTGTGTGTGTCACGGGTACTGAATGCACTTCACTAAACTCTGATAAAACTGAAATCCATAACCCTGTCTCCATCAATGCACACATTAACCACTTCCTGTCTGAAGACCATCCTTCAGACTTTGCCTGTCTATCACCTCATGTTATGTTTTTCTCTTCATACAGCTGTCTGTCTCTCACAATCATTAACTGATGGTTTGTTTACATCCTCTTTTCTCTTTTGACTCTTTCTGCTTTCTCTCTCGCTCTCTCTCTCTCTCTGTTAGGAGCAACGGTGTTGTTTGTGAACGCTACAGATCTGGACGCCTCTCGAGAATTTGGACAGACCTCACTCATCTATTCGCTGCAGGGCAGCTCACAGTTCAGACTCAACACACGTTCAGGTGGGCAACTTCACAAATGTTCACACCTGCCCTTTAACCCTTACGTTGTGTTTGGGGTCTCACAGACCCTAAAGGCCCCGGTATACTTCAAGCGAACTGTTGTGAAGTCATTTCGAACACAATCAGGCCAAAACAGAGTTCATTTAGTGTTTGTTTCAGGAGTTCGAAACAGCTTGCCAAAGCGAACTTTCCAGAAAAGTTTGCTTTGGCTGGTAAAAGCCTTTGAACTACCATTGGTCCGTGGTGATTACGTAATAAGTAGGTGTGGCTCTGAGGCTCCACCTTCTTTGTCATGTACATTTCTGGTTCATTTTTTCTGTTCAGTCCATCGAGGTCAGACATCCGCGATAAAACCGAGAACACACTGTAAAAATGTAGTTGTAATTCTAATTGAGAGACACTAACACTGTTTTTTTTTTCTGTTTAATACTGTAAAGCTGCTTGATTTTAAACAATCTGTTGCATAAGTAAGGAATAATTGATGACGGGCCAGTGAATTCTTAGAAAATAATGCACACCCGAGGTGGTAATGCGGCCACGACGCGAAGCCGTTACACATCGGGTGTGCATTATTTTCTAAGAATTCAATGGCCCAGAGTTAATTATTCCACTTATACTACGGTTACCACACCTCAAGACACTGTTTCAATGGTGTATTTCAAGACATTTGTCAGGTTTTTGTCCCTAAAAACAATTTCTTGCGCATCTCATCCCAAGCCTCCGTTGCTAATTCCAAAATGTCATTTCAGAACTAGTAACGAAGGCTTGAGCCTTGATAGCAGAATAATACTGTTAATACAGTTATTAACGCAGTTGAGAGAGAGAGAGAGAGAGAGAGAGAGAGAGAGAGAATGAGCATATGTGAATTGGCCTACCTGAGTGTCTGTGCCTCTCTCACGGCAACTAATAGCGAAACGAAATTATAAGTTTATCTACCTCAAGAATCGCACGGTTATTACCTCGCTGGTGAGTCATTTGACTGATTAATTCATCAGAGCAGCGCTGACAAAACGTTTTTGTGCGAGTGTGTGTCCGTACTATACAGTACGTGTGTACGTTTGAAAGAGAGAGAGCGAGAGAGAGTATGCGCTTTCAGGACATATTTTGTGGCAAAAACCATGACACTAACATGTCGTTTTCATCCTATAGTTTACTATATTTATTTGCTTGGTGGTGTCGTTGTGGGTTTTGTTTCTTTTGTGGTTGTAGGCTGTAAGGACCTTTTGAAATAACTGAAATCATTTGGAGAAGTGATATGGAACTGTAATGCGGTCAAGACATGCCTAGAACTACTTTAGCCGTGCGTTTCCCTGAAAATAATTGCACACCTTAGAATGTTGGTCAACCAATCAGATTTGAGCATTCAGCAGCCCCGTAGTATAAAGTGATATATAAATAAACGTGACGTGACTTTATTGGAGTGCCGAATTGCTGAACTCGTGCAAACATATTCACATCACTATGAACAGATGCTTACTGAACTACTGTTTTCTCACTGCTGTCATTTTTGTTGTGTTTATTTTGTTATTGAGGGGAAAGTGCGCAGCACAAATTTACATATTCATCTAAACACTGCTCTCAGCTGTGTGGGCGGCGTCAGGATGTTCGCTAACACAGTATGCCGCTCACGTATTTTGACCTTTTTTTTTTACCCCTAAGCGAAGAACAAAAAGAACTTTGCTGTGAGCATATCAGGGCCTTAAAGCCCTTTTAATATATCAAATAACCGTCAATAATCATGCCCGCTTGGCCAACAAGTATTACTTGCCCCTTGTGTCGTTTTTAAAATACATTTTATTTTATTTTATTTTTTTAAATATATTTATCATAAAATGTAACTTTTAGTTATTTATTTATATTTTCAGAAATACTTTTAGTGAATTTTCAGTATTACATAAAATTCTTTTTAAATTTCTACAATTAATTTTCTTAAAAAAGGCACAAATCCCTTCAAAAGAAGTCAAAACTATATATTTTATAAAGCACATTTTAATGATTTTTCCCTGCCATTTTTACATGTTAAGATTGTTATTGAACTGTATATTGACAACACATAAAAATGTATTGTCATTCCTTCTCATTTATTATAGTTATAGTAATAATTATACATTTCCATATCACTTATATATGAAAAATAACTCAAAATAACTTAACATTAATAAATTATGTTTTCAACAGGTTTCAAATGCTTCAGGTAGCCCTGTCTTAAAATGATTCCATCATGTTATGAAAGTGAAAGTGAAAGTGAAGTGACATGTGGCCAAGTATGGTGACCCATACTCGGAATTTGTGCTCTGCATTTAACCCATCCAAGTGCACACACACAGCAGTGAACACACACCCGGAGCAGTGGGCAGCCATTGCTGCGGCGCCCGGGGAGCAGTTGGGGGTACGGTGCCTTGCTCAAGGGTCTCACCTCAGTCGTGGTATTGAGGGTGGGGAGAGCGCTGGACATTCACTCCCCTCACCGACAATCCCTGCCAGACCTGAGACTCGAACCCATGACCTTTGGGTTACAAGTCCGACTCTCTATCCATTAGGCCACGACTGCCCCAAAAGTATGGTGACCCATACTCGGAATTTGTGCTCTGCANATAAAGCACATTTTAATGATTTTTCCCTGCCATTTTTACATGTTAAGATTTTTATTGAACTGTATATTGACAACACATAAAAATGTATTGTCATTCCTTCTCATTTATTATAGTTATAGTAATAATTATACATTTCCATATCACTTATATATGAAAAATAACTCAAAATAACTTTGAAAACGTCCTGCAAAATTGAAAAAAATTATGTTTTCAACAGGTTTCAAATGCTTCAGGTAGCCCTGTCTTAAAATGATTCCATCATGTTATGTCTGGGCCACTCAAACAGAGTTGCGATACTATCTGCCTCTAAACAGATAAAAACAACATTACTATGTACATTATCATCACAACAGTTTCAGTGTCCCCAAAATGTCCCCACAAAGATGGAAATATCCAAAATCCTTGTCCTTGCGGGGACATTTTTTGGTCTCCATGAGGAAAACAGCTTAGTGATGTTTTCTGAAAATGTTAAAATGCAGAAAGTTTTCTATGATGGGTAGGTTTAGGGGTAGGGTTAGGGTTAGGGGATAAAATATACAGTTTGTACAGTATAAAAATCACTTTGTCTATGGAATCTCCACATAAAACATGGAAACCCAACGTGTGTGTGTGTGTGTGTGTGTGTGTTTTTTGTGACATAACAGGACACAAATGTGTATAATGACATGGGTATGACATAGGTATTACAAGGAGAGGGTGACTTATGAGGACATTACCCATGTCCCCACTTTTCAAAAGGCTTATAAATCATACAGAATGAGTTTTTTTGAGAAAGTAAAAGTGTGCACAGTTTCCTGTGATGGGTAGGTTTAGGGGTAGGGGTAGTGTAGGGGGATAGAAAATACAGTTTGTACAGTATAAAAACCATTACGCCTATGGAATGTCCCCACAATTCACAAAAACAAATGTGTGTGTGTGTGTGTGTAGGAGAGATCACAACTACAGCTCTTCTGGATCGAGAGATGAAGTCTGAGTATATTCTGATTGTAAGAGCTGTGGATGGTGGGGTGGGGCCACAGCAGAAAACTGGCATCGCTACGGTAATGGCTGACACTTTGAACCACCTCAGACAGACAGCATCACCTATAAATAAAACTGCTTTATACTACTTGACAGGAGAATCGTTACTTTGTCTATTCTTAATAATTTATTTATTTTTTAAAATGGATGTCTATTATGTCTGTTTCCACCATATTCTAAAAGCAAAGTCACTTGTAGCCATGCATTATATTGATTTTTAAAGTGTTTAAAAGCATGTATATATTTCTCTGCAGGTGAACATCACTATACTGGACATAAATGATAATGCCCCCCTGTGGCGAGATGAGCCATATCAAGCAAATGTTGTTGAGATGAGTCCCATCGATACCGACGTCATTACTGTGAGTGCACTGATCTGACCTTTAACCCCAATATGTCCAGACTTCTTTTTTTTAAAGTAATATTTCCCCCGGAAATTGTTTTTGACAATTAATATTTTAGAGCGGGACAAATTTTGTAGGAAATTTCATTTATATGCCATTCGCCTGCGCATGTCACGTCATATTTGTACACAGAGAAAAACTCCGGCTGACAAGACAGACATCAAAAAAAAATTTACCAAGGATCATTCAAAAATGCCTCACCTTTGGGAATCACTGGCTGTAAAACAAAATAACTTGTATATATTATACTTGTGTATATTAATCAATCTGTTTTGATAAGAGGTTCTGTATTCATGTGAACATGAGCTTCAAACCACATTCATCCGCACAGAGGAGCAGAGCCAAAGCACAACCAAAACAGTGTTCTTCCGCAAAACACATGCAGTTTTATTTTTTAACCACTAGGAGTTACATAGTGCAGCTTTAATTGAAATTAAAGTTTGAAAGAAATTTGAGTGCTTCCACATAAGGGTAAGACAATAATGGCTTAATTTTAGAAGGCTACTTTTTTTTTTAATGGTTCGTAGTTCCCCTTAAGGAACTAGACGGATGTCTGGTTAGACGCCAAAAAGTCTACAATCCCATCATATTCCACCATTTGTATAGATAAGATGAAATGACATAATACAGAAACAGTGCCAGTTTTGAAGCAGAGGTTTACTTCTAATGTCAGCAGGTAAACATATTTAGTGCTATTGATTTTATGAGTGATAATGTCTTATAGTTTCTCTCTGAGTCAAATCCCCCCCGTACCCAGAGGAGCAAGTTTCCATCTCCTCTCCGTCTGGAGAAAACCCCTCTGTCCCTGCCTTTGATCGGCTGGAGTTTTGCAGCTGAATTCAAAGTGGGCTCTCACCTCGGTGTCCTTGAAACATTTTATAGAGCTCCTATATGCTCCTATTATTCTATTGCTTGAAGTATGTAAAAGTCCCATCTTAAGGGGTTTTTCCTCCTCTGGTGAATGAATAAATTATTTCATATGTTAATGTCAGTCATGCAATCTTTCAGTCTCAGATGGCACTCCCAGCGACAAATCAGAAGCAACTAGAGGTTTCCAACAACTCAAACTCAGATATGATGGACTAGCTTTAATGTATTTTCACGAGTCAGTGTTATCAAGGTTATCAGTCCAGCAGGAAACAACATCTTGTTCACCAGGTTCCCAGACTGTTACAATGAGCTCATTTAAAGGTGAAGTGTGTGATTTATGTGCCACTAGTAGTGTAACTCATCCCGTTGGATTAGTGTTACGTCTGGCTCTGGAACCTATACTCTTAGAAGAAAGAGTTCTGTATAAAACCTTAAAGGGTTCTTTCATTGCTTCATATAGAACCTCTTAGGGAGACAGGAAGATATAGAACCTTTTACACAGACAGGAAGAGAACCATCTGACTGTTATCTGAAGGATACACATGCTTTTTCTGAAACAGATTTTACTGCAATAATAGAACAAAAATGTAATTAATCAGTAGAAATGTAAATAGACATTACACATTGGACATTCAAGACACTCCAAAAATAAAAAGTAGTAAAATGATTCCACACCGATGTAACTAAAAGAAGAAGATGATGAACAAAATATACAGTTCTTCTTGTGGATATTTAGTTACTACTAAGTGTCTCAAACAGAACTCTGAATATCTCTGAAAAATTTTATCCCAGTATCCTGGCAAACTTTTTTTTTTTCCCCCTAACAAAACATTCATTATACTCACTTTATTAGATACACCTTGCAGGTACTGGGTTGGACTCCTTTTTGCCTTCAGAACCGCCTTAATTCTTCATTGCATAGATTCAAGGTGCTGGAAACATTCCTCAGAGATTTTGGTCCATATTGACCTGATTGCATCACGCAGTTGCTGCAGATTTGTCGGTTACTCATCCATGATGCGAATCCCCAGTTCTAACCCCATCCAAAAGCTGCTCTATTGGATTAAGATCTGATGACTGTGGAGGCCATTTGAGTATAGTGAACTTGCTGTCATGTCCAAAAAACCAGTTTGAAATAATTTGAGCTTTGTGACATGGCACGTTATCCTGCTTGGAAGTAGCCATCAGAGGATAAGAACACTGTGATCATAAAGGGATGGACATGGTCAACAGCAATACTCAGGTAGGCTGTAGCCTTGAAACGATACTCAGTTGGTACTAAGGCGGGCCAAAGTGTGCCAAGAAAATATCCCCCACACCATTACACCACCATCCTGAACCGTTGATACAAGGCAGGATGGCTTTCATTTTGTTTATGCCAAATTCTGACCCTACCATCTGAATGTCACAGCAGAAATCAAGACTGATCAGACCAGGCAACATTTTTCCAATCTTCGATTGTTCGATTTTCTTCTCTGACAGGAGTGGAACCTGGTGTGGTCTTCTGCTGCTGTTGCTCATCTGCTTCAAGGTTGGACGTGTTGTGCTTTCAGAGATGCTCCTCTGCATTCCTCGGTTGTAACGGATGGTTGTTTGAGTTACTGTTGCCTTTCTATCAGTTTGAACCAGTCTGGCCATTCTCCTCTGACCTATGGCTTCAACAAAGCATTATGTCCACAGAACTGCCGCTCGCTGGATATTTTCTCTTTTTTCGGACCATCCTCTATAAACCCTAGAGATGGTTGTTTGTAAAAATCCCAGGAGATCAGCAGTTTCTGAAATACTCAGACCAGCCCGTCTGGCACCAACAACCATGCCACGTTCAAAGTCACTTAAAGCACCTTTCTTCCCTATTCTTATGCTCAGTTTGAACTTCAGCAGATCGTCTTGACCATGTCCACATGCCTAAAAGCATTGAGTTGCTGCCATGTGATTGGCTGAATAGATATTTGCATTAACAAGTTGAGCATGTGTACCTAATAAAGTGGCCGGCAAGTGTATATCAGCCTTCTAAACATATTTTGTTGCATAGTTGGTGCAACAATTTCAGCCAGATTTTGTAAATCTAAACTGTGGGCGATATCTGTGGATGTGGCATCTGAGGAAAAAGCTAAGTACAAGTGAACTGATGATTTTACAGTACATTGGGGAAAAACTATTCAATTTGAGATGTGGGTGTAATGTGTGTTCAAGTTATCTATGGTCAGACCTCTAGAAACCTTGGACCCTGCTTGTAAATATTTAGGTGTTTTATAATGGTTCTGTCTTTGGCTAAATAAGCCCCTGATTGTCCTTTAATTAACAAGCCAGTACTGAACTTCATTAGGAGGTTCCGATGACTAATTAAAATGTTGCCCAGAGTCAAGTGCATACTTGATTACCCTGCTGGACACCATGCAGGAGAGAGAGAGAGAGAGAGAGATGAAACGGAACAAAGAAAGAAATGGATGGATCACAGAACAGTGGATGTAAGAACCAAATGTCTTAAAGCTTTTGACTTCCACACTCTGGTACAAGCTTCCATTTACCAGTCAACACAGTGCTATTGTGTATTCTAATCAACTCGTTAAAGGAATAATTCACCAAAAATATTTTTTTGTGTGTGTGTGTGTGAGATCATTTACTCATTTCAGACTCATGTTCAAAAGTTTGGGGTCAGTACGGTTTTTGAAAGAAGTGTCTTATGCTCACCAAGGCTGCATTTATTTGAGGTTAAAAATACAGTAAAAACATGAATATTGTGAAATATTTTTACAATTTAAAGTAACTATGAATACATATCATATGGACTACTTTTATGATATGTGATGATAGTTCTTTTTTTTTTATCATTTTTGAAGCATGACAGCCTCTTGTCACTGTATGCTTTCATAGGAAAAAAGCAATGAGGACTTTCTGCAAAGCATATGAATGACTGTGCATAAGCTGGGATAGGAGAACATATTTTAACATCGCAAAATCACACACATCACTTTTAAAATGGTCTGTAAACACACCTGAATAAATGTGAGTTCAAATCAGTTAGATAAACATTACATTAGACCTGTGCTCTACATCACCCGTTTAAACTCCCTCTAATCAATGAAGAACACATTCCTCAGGTCCTTCCTGTTTTAATAATTAAAGATCTACAGAACCTTTGTTCTCTAATGACCAATTAAGTGATTTTCAGTGCTTCTCCACCAGCACTGTGAATAATTGATTGGCTCTTAAAAAAAACAGCCAGGGTTTTATACAGTTATGCCCCATGCATAAATCTCCCATCATGCCATTCTGTGGAGAGAGGATTGGTGTGATTTAATTTCTGCCCCTTTGTGACTCATTTTTCTTCTCTTTCTCTGTACAGGTATTAGCGGTAGACCCTGATTATGGTGATAATGGGACGGTGGTCTATTCCATAAATCCAGAGAACCCCTTCTACACCATCAACCGCAACACTGGGAAGATCCGCACCAGTGGGGCTGTGCTGGACAGAGAGAGTCAAAATGCCCGCTCCGCACAGCTTATGAGGACCATCATTGTCTCTGCTACTGACCGTAAGCAACTCTCACCTGTCCCATAATGCCTCACTCTCTCTCTCTCTGAGGCCACAATAAAGGTAGTTTTACAGTCGCCAACCTTCAGTGTCTTTAAATCATGCTAACACACTAGTCTTCCCATTTCTGCAGTATATAGTATGTATATTGTGCACAGTATGTAAACTTTGTATCACACACACTACCGTTCTAAAGTTAATACCTTGCTTAGAATGATTTCTGAAGGATCATGTGACACTGAAGACTGGAGTAATGATGCTTAAAATTCAGCTTTGCCAAATAAATTACATTAAATAAATAATTTACATTTTAAAATATATTCAAATAGAAAACAATTATTTTAAATTGTAAAAATATTTCACAATATTACTGTTTTTGCTGTATTATTAGTCAAATGCACCAGCGATTTATTTTAGCATTAGAGACCTCTTTCAAAAACTTTACCTTTCACAAACTAAATGAACCAGAAGTAATAGTAATAATTTAAAATGTTTTTAACTGTTTTTTACTCATTTTTTGTTTAGACTTCCACATTTTGAGAAAATATTTAGAAGTTCCAATATCCAGGTGCTGAATTTTATCATCACAATATTATATATCAAAGTATGTATTGTTTAAAATGTTGATCATTGCCTAATTCTATTTCACTTACAGGATATCTTATAAATTTCACTTATAAATGTAACAAATTATTAATTATTATTACTATAAAAAAATAGTATGCAGTGTATATTGTGCAGTATTCGCTAAGTAGTAAGGTATTACATCATTCCAAACACATCCTTTGTTTTGTCTGTCCTCTCAAAATTGGTCTGTCTCCCTCTATTAGTTGTGTGTGACAATATAAACTGACATTTCTTTTAAGAATTCATTCCCCCTCAGTGGATCTAATGACTACAGAAAACTAAAGATTAGTTATGAAGTATGTGAGTATTCTCTTTGTTGTGCTGCCCTCCTCAGGTGGGACACCTCCACTGCGCTCTTCAGCCAGCGCAACGGTGTATGTGAACCTCCTCGACCTCAACGACAACGATCCTGCCTTTCTCAACCTCCCATTTGTTGCTGAAGTACCAGAGGGGCTTCCTATTGGATCGTCTGTGTTCAGGGTTAGCATTTGATTGGTCTTAAGGGACTGAGAGTGCACTGATTAAATATTCAACAATCAATTCATTTAGCATGCAGTGGAGCCCGGGTTCATATCCTCATTTAATATTTGAAATAAACCAAGTAAAATTGCAGCTGAATTTGACAGACAGTGATCACCAGGCATTTTCACCGTTTGAAAATTAGCAGATTTGACATTTTGATAATAACTTACATTGGAAAAATGGTTGAAAAATGGCCTGGAATACATGCATCATGGTTTCCACAAAAATATTAAGCAGCACAACTGTTTTCAACATTGATAATAACTAGAAAGTAAAGTTTGTTGGAACACACTTTTATGTTGGTTTGACAAAGCCTTGTCTGAAAGTTTGAAAGTTTTATAAGCTTCCTAACATGATTTATCATGTTGTTAGCATGTCTTAACATGTCTATTGTTATTTTACATTTGTTTTAGCATGTCACTAGCATGTTTTCGCATGTTGCTAGTATGTTTTAACGCGTTGCTAGCATCAATTAGCATTCTGTTAGCATATTTCACACATTGTTAGCATGAATTACCATGCTGTTAGCATGATTTAACATGTTGCTTATATGTTTTAACACATTGCTAGCATGATTTGGCATGTTGCTAACATGTTTCAACTAATTTCTAACATAAAATTTGATGATTCCCACTTCTGAAGTTGTGATTACAAGCTTATTGCATTCAAGTGTTGACATGAGAGGGTGTTAATGTGCAACGTGAAGGCAGCATTACATGTTGTTAGCATGTGTTAGCCAGTTGCTATCATAAATTAGCATGTTGTTAGTATATTTTAACATGTTGCTAGCATGTTAACACATTGCTAACATGTGTTATCATGTTTTATTACGTTGCTAGCATGAATTAGCATGTTCCAATTCTGGGGCCATCTTTGATTCAATGTTGACATCTAATGAAGTTCTTGTAATAAAACTGTCCTGTGCTCATCTGCCCCCTGTTGGTTTCCTCCCTCAGGTGCAGGTGCAGGACCCTGATGAGGGTGACAATGGTGCGGTTACCATGGCGCTTCAGATGGGGATGCCGCGGCTGGACTTCAGGCTCAACATCACCACAGGAATCCTGGTTTCCATGGCAGTGCTGGACCGCGAACAGATTGGCCTGTATTATCTGAGGATTATTGCGTATGACGCAGGCCAGTTTCCACGAACATCCACGAGCACTCTCACTATCACAGGTACGGAGCAGGAGAACCAATCACTGTCCTGCTGTCAATACCTTGTGTTCAAAACCAAATGCTAAGTGATGTTAATTTGTGTCATTCTTTCTGTGCAGTTTTGGACATGAATGATGAGACGCCAACCTTCTTTCCCAGCATTTATAACGTATCGTTGGATGAGAGCGTGCCCCGTGATTATGTGGTGGTCAGACTGAACTGCACAGATAATGATGCCGGTCTTAACGCAGAGCTCAGCTATTTTATCACAGGTCAGAGTGCAGAAGGTCACAGATCAGAGGGTTTGAATGAATTTGTGCTGATGGAGCAACTCTGAGAGATTTTGGCAAGGACTGACCCACAGTGCGGACCACAGTGACTCGCTTTCAACAAATGTGAATCTAAAGCTCTATTCCAAAATCTAGTGAGCTGCCTACATAGGCAGCATTTTAAGGGATCATAGCCTTAACAACACAGCACAGCAACCAGTTTCTAAACATACCTTAGGCCAAATTATTGAGCTCAGCATTGTGCTCAGTTACAAGATGACAGATGAAGCTCATTCACTAGTGAAAAGTTTTTAATTTTCTTTAGTTTGTAATGTTGCATGAAAAAGGTCTGCAAAGTCACTCCAAAAGGAGTTACTCTCTATATAAGTGCGCACTTTTTCTGAACTTCTTGAAACGCCTCCATTGTAGTCTTGAGTTTTCTTCCAGCAACGAACACGTCACAATGTTCCTCATTTAAATAATTCCCACCCAAGACATATGCAAAATAAAGGTGTGGCCTGGTTGAGTTGCATTAGTAGTGTGTTAAAACTCGCAGTTACTGGAAGGGGCTTAACATTTCTGAAACACACTAGAAGCGGTTGACCAATCACAACACACTAGTTCAGCTGACCAATCAGGGCACATTGCACTTTTCGGACAATATTGCACAATGTCAAATATCTGAAAATAATGTTGTTGTTTTTTTTTTTACTTTCAAGCATTAAAACCTATTCTAGTGGACCCCAAAACAAAATCAAGACTTTGTTAAAGGGCATAATATGGCCTCTTTAAATATACATGATTAAATATATGATTAAAAATTCACTATTTTACCAAATTGTGTGTATTTCATGATTAATACATAAGCAACATGTTAATGCAAACTCCATTGAAATCAATTGTGTATTTGTATGGCAACACAGCTAGCACATTCAAAATCAGTCAATTATGATGTTCCGTCTTTGAGGGCAGCACAGTAGGATTTGGGACAGAGCCATGATTTGTGATTTCTCAGCTTGTGTTTATATGTCTCAATAGGAGGGAACCAAGATGGAAAGTTTAGCGTGGGTTTCCGGACCGGTGTGGTACGGACCGTGGTGGGTCTGGATCGTGAAACTCAGGCCTCGTACAGGCTAGTGATTGAAGCGATTGGTGAGTTTTATGTGGGTGTTAAAACAATTGGTTATGCATGTGTGCATGCATGTGTGGTATGATCTTTTGCAGTTTCCTGTCTAAGTGACATTGAATTGAAAGAAGAGTTTTGTGGTTTCCTGTTTAAGCTGTGCAGCCTTCAGAAATACACCAGCTGTTCTAATACCAGTTTAAAGAGCTTCTTTGAAAATACTCTGCCCACTTATCAATACTGGGAAGTCCATCACATGATGGGTACATTTACTGTGTTTCAAGCACGAATACTCTTGCCAGTCATTTTACATGCAAAAATGTAGATTTTAATATTAATAATATTTCATATTTGCTAGCTTAATATTATATGTATATTTTTATTTAATATTATATATTTTTTATTCATATTTAATATTTCTAATTTATGCAACACATTTTACACCAGTACCAGTAAATGTGATAAGTGCGAACTGTCAAGGTTTGTCTTTTGTGGGCCACATACTCAGGTCAGTTTAGGATTATCATGTTGCTGTTGCTTGGCACATCTAATGGTTATTTAGAGTATTTAGTATTACCATGCAACACCAGTGAAGATATGAGTCATAAGGGCTGTATTTTATGCTGCTATCAGGGTTGTCATGCTCATGGAAAACCTTGAACTATCAACTATAATATAAATTAAAATGCCTATAATATAAATCAGAAACTATAAAATATCAATTATATTATTTTGTTTCAAGTATGCTAAAACATTCCAGCTAGACTTCCCGCTCTTCTTTAGTTCAATCACTGTAAAAATCCATTTGTCATAGAAATGTAATAAAAATTGGTCAACCTTGAACTTGTACTGTATTTTATTTGAACTGAGAGTAGCAGTATTGGCCAGACTGTTGATTGTTTTCCCGTAGATAATGGTCCAGCGGGAAGCCGGAGGACAGGCACAGCTACATTATATGTGGAGGTGCTGGACGTCAATGACAACAGGCCTATATTCCTCCAAAACAGCTATGAGACCAGCGTCCTGGAGAACATACCAAGAGGAACTAGTATATTACAGGTACACATGCACATATTCATGAACCAATATCACAATATTGGTATTATGAAGGAGCGCATGGGGTTGTAAGCTTGTTACATTGTGTTTTTGTGTTACCATGGCAGCATTGTCATTTCAGTGGTTTTCTGTGATGTCATGTTCCAGTGTGCTGGTAACCATGACCATCTAGACTGGCAACAGTTGCCAAAGTAGGGTAACCCTGATGATGCTTCAAAAGTTCTAGGAATAATTTCTGCAGTGTTCTACAAACTCTGTTGACTAAACAAAGGGCTCTTCCTTTTTTTTTCCAAAGGAAAAAAATAACATGAAGCTGATATTGAACTGTTATTAAAGCTCTGTTTGGGGAATCATTTGTTGTTAATATGCAAAGCTTTGTTTAAGTTTGCAGAAATTTTGAAGAATTCCAATGGCACAACAACAATGATTTGAACAAATCCTATAATTTGGACACCTAAAGCAAATGTATCAGAACTGTAAACCAAGTCACAATTAGTTTAAGATAGCACAAACACACTTACTTGCTTTTAAAGCAAAACATTTCATAAAAAGATGTTTTAAATGATAAAACAATAGATATACTATTCCTACAGGCTACTATTCATTAGTTAATGTGAGCACTAGTTCTACAAATGCTACTTGGTTTGCTGTTTTGGTTTCTAATTCGATGACATTCAGACATTTTTAAGTGTGACATAAAAGTATGGGGCCACTGTACACATAAACATACATGCAAATTAATCTGAATTTCCTCCAAATAAATAGTGATGTTGTTAATGCCATGTCAAAATGGCCTCCATTACTCAGAGAGCTTCTGGTCTGTGCTGGCAGGTCAGTTGAGGTCTGTCTCCACAGCAGCAGAAGATGTGATGTGGGCAATGTCCAGCTGTTTATAGAGTTGCGGCCACCGAATGGTTGGGTTGTTAAGTCACTTCTTGTTTCGATTGAAGCTAATGGTGAATGAAATAAGTTGGCTTCCTGTACACAGACTGATCTCTTTCAGTACTGATAACAGAGGACGCAGGATCTGCTCTGATGTTTGCATTAAAACAGTGATTGTGTGTATAGGTACGTATTTATAGCTCTTTTCCAAAACCTAGTAAGTTGACTACCTAGACAGTATTTTAAGGGATCATAGGCACACTCCAGATGCAAACAGTGTTCCCATGAAGTCTTAATGGACATGAAGAGCATTATTACACATGAAGGAAACATATATATATATTTATATAAAACACTTTACAGTAAGGTTTCATTAGTTAACTACTTTAGTTAGCACTTTCGCTTTCACGATCAAAGGGGCAGGGGCTCAAGTCTAGTTTCCTGTAGTTGGAGTTGCTTTCTATGAAGTGTACTTCAAATCAGTCACTTAAAAGCCAGCTGCCTATGTAGGCACTAGACTGCAAGGCGACTCACTAGGTTTTGCAACAGAGCTCAAATCTCTGTGGCATACTGCAGCAGAGACGGTATAGTAATATAAGTGTGGGAGTCATTTGTCTTTGACTCTGCGAGCGGCATTGACCCTGATTGCTTCCTGCTCTGGGCTACGTATGGCTGAACGGGTCTTCTGAATGCAGGCGTGGATGAGAACGACTGTCTCATAGAGCCCAAGCGCTTCCAGAGCTTCAGCTGGGGCTCACTGGACAGAGTCTGCTCACACGAGAGACCGTCCGCCGGGCCACAGTCCCCATCCACACCCCACGACCCTCCTGGCGAGCAGCCCACCGCCAGAAAGATCACACAGCCCCCGAACAGTACGAAGAGACACACGATGATGATGATGGTCGGGAGGGGATGTTGAAGATCCAGAGGTGGAGATGTTGGGGAGACGGAAAGTGAGAGATTAGAGAGGGACAGATTGAAGGGAACATCCATTTTGTTCCTGGATCTGTAGAGATCAGAAAACAGGAAGAGTTAAATCTGGGTCAGGTGGAGTGCATATATAGTGAAGATGTAGGTGTGTTTGTGACACTTGGGGTTCAGGCTTGTGCAAATGTGTGAATGTTATGCCTGCGCGAGACGCATGCAAGGTTCCAGGATGTGGTTAACAGGTGTGTATGCGTGTAAGCTTAAGAAGAAAAAATCTCTTTAATATCTTAATTGTTTGTCTTAGGCAGCAATGATATGGCAAGCGAGCAGACACTTTTTTTTAAAACCTAATGCCTAAAACGTACAAGAGTGTGAAAACAAGTGCTTCGAGTTTGTATGGGTCATAGTAGTCTGAGATATGACTCAAAGCAAATCATTACACAATTCAAGTATGCGTTTCATTCTCATGGGGGGCTATGTTTATGCAACTGGCCCATGTGGTCTTTTTTTTTCTAAAGACCCTACTAGCCTCACATGTAAGTTTTGGACGAGATCTCAACACTGCCTCACACTGTGCTCAGATTCGACAAGATAATCTGCAATCAAAAGTCTGAGATTCTCATTTCATAAACTCTACTTATAATTGTGTCACCATTTGTCTCATTTGTGTCTAATTTATTTCTCTTAAGTAGTGTTATTGTTAACTAAAACTTTTTTTCTTTAATTGAAGTGAAGCTGAAATAAAATATAAATATTAGTTGAACAACTTAAAAACTTAAATTATAAATGCTACTAACTAAAATAAAATATTTAAATTGAAATACTAAAATGACTAAAACTAAAACTGAAATAATAATAAATTAAAGCTAGATAGAAGTATTTTATAAAAACAAAAACTAATAAAAATGACACAACAAAATTACTACAACAAACTAAAATGAAAATGAAAGAAAAAAGCTAATTCAAAATATTAATATATACTATAAAATAAAATAAAATAAAACTCTGCTTCTAAGGATTTTTAGAAGAAATATATGAGACAATATTCAAATAAAACAGGCAGAGAAGTCTCCTGTGCAATGAAAGAGCAACATCTGAGCACATTTTCCTCTAGGTAAACACAGCGGTGGTTTGTGGTGGCGGGACTGAACACCTACAGTATACACATTTTATCGTCATCACCATCTAGCATCTCTACACGCGGAGCTCACAGCGCTTTTCTGCAAGACTATCAAAATGACTGAGCGATTTCTGTCAAGAAAGGTCAAAGTATAGTAGATTTATACTGCACTATATTGATTACAGATTAGCAAGAGTCTCTTACTCATTCAATCACACACACACACACACACACACACACACACAGGTTTGTTTTGCTATCTTAGTGGGGACTCTCCATAGGCGTAATGGTTTTTATACTGTACAAACTGTATATTCTATCCCCCTACACTACCCCTATCCCTAAACCTAACCATCACAGGAAACATTCTGCATTTTTACATTTTCAAAAAAACATCATTTAGTATGTTTATTAATCCATTTCCCTCGTGGGGACCGCTGGCTGGTCCCCACAATGTAGGTGATCTCAGGTTTTTATTACATCGTGGGGCCATTTGGTCCCCACGATGTAATATAAACAAGAACACACACACACACACACACACACACACACACCCAGGGGTGGATTAAGGTCTACACAGTCAGAGATTTCCAGTTAGATTTTCAGTTTTTAACAGATTTTTTCACTTGTTTTAAGTATAAACAGATGGAAAAAATACACCTGTATTAAAGATGCATTCTCCAAAAACATTCTTTTTATATCATATACGCAACATTGCTTCTAAAGTAAATGTATTTTGTTTTGAAGTTTTTTTTTAAATTTTAATGGAAAAAATGACTAATTGAACACTAATTAATTTTTTGCAGAGTATGCAAATTAGTTGAATTTGAACATACTGTTGTAGTAGATAATTCGATCACCATCACATTACCTCAATAACATGTTAATTATGTACAAGCAGGTGAATGCATTTGATAAGCACACACATCTTTGTTTGTGTACTTGTTTAGTGTATGTCACTGGCCTACATCGCTCACATAAAACACATTTGAAATGGCATTTGACATTAAAAATGTTGGTGCCCCACTAAGTGAGCAGTCAGATGAGAAATGTGGCTTTTTTTTTTTAAGCTTAATTGGGTCTGTTAAAATAACTCTCAATCTAACTGAAACACACACAAACACACCATAGCACCAAAGTCACCAATTACTTTCTGCTCCTAAATGTCAGCATGTTAAATTCTGAGCACACAGAGTGTGACTTAACGCTTTGATGAAAACACATTGAGACATGAAATTATTCTTCATCTTAAATGCCACAAACAGGCTGAAAAGGCCACTCAGACGAGAACTATTGTTAGTGAAACACTTCATTAGTTACCACAGGATGGATCTGCTGAAATGCATTTATGCACACATCATCACATTTTTGCTTTGCTCAAGCAGGCAGCAAAATCTGTTGTATGCTTCCTTTTTTTTTTTTTTTTCTTGGTGCACTAGTCTTTGGGGGTGAAACACGATTTGCAAAAATAATAATAATAATCATAATAATAATCTGATACAAACCACATTTATATGGGATTTAAAGTCAATTTTTGTAAATACACTTTTAGTGAGAACAGTCAGATTTGAATTCGTTTTTGTCTGTCATACACTATCGTTCGTAAGTTTAAGGTTGGTAAGATGTTTTTAAGAGAGGTCTCCTATGTTCACCAAGGCTGACTGAAAACAGTAATATTGTGAAATATTACAAAATATCTGTATTCTTTTTGAATATATTTTCAAATGTATTCCTGTGATGGCAAAGCTAAATTTTCAGCATCATTACTCCAGTCTTTAGTGTCACATAATCCTTCAGAAGTCATTCTAACATGCTGATTTGAAATATTCAAGAAACATTTCTTATTATTATCAATGTTTAAAACAGTATTTTAGTGGAAACCGTAATATATTTTATTTCTTTGATGAATAGAAAGTTCAAAAGAACAGCATTTATTTAAAATAGATTTTTTTTTTGTGACAATGTACAAGTTTTTAGTGACACTTTTGATCAATTTAATGCATCCTAACTAAATAAAAGTAAAAATGTCTTTAAAAAAACTAGACTTTCCGACACCAAACTATAGAACGGTAGTGTACACAGTGTGCACCAATGTGCCCTATGTAGTAACCTTTGTAGCATTTACTATGCTGTGAATAGTTAATGAGTAAGTTAATAAGTAATTCAGCAAATGCACAAATTAGTAAAATGTAATAATGTAAACATGGCTTATGCTGTCCCGTGTACTTTATGACTGACATCATGGCAAAATAAAATGGGTGTCCATGCGGGTTTGTGCTGGTTAGTGTGGGTTTAGTGCTTGTTTGGTGCTTTGTTGCTCAGCAGAACAAAAATGAAAAAGCTCTGTAGGGAAACCAGCATTCAAAACATGACATATCCTGGTGTTTTCAACAGGGGTCCAATTAATAACATTTATTTTTCATTTTATTCTTTGTGGCTCAACTTTACCTTTAGCGTTGAATGCGGTTGGTGACTCCAAAGTTCCACTTGTTTCAAATCACGTCGTCACCAAGAGTGTTGAGATGAGACAGCTGGAAGATCAGAAAAAGTGGAGCTAATATCCGTTCAGAGAGACTCAAAATCAACCTCTCCTTCTTTTTTGACCATAGCAGTGTGTTTCATGAGCTTCATTCTGAGCCAAACTTTCAGCCTCAAGTTTTAACCCCCCCGTGTGATGGAATGGTCCGGTCTGCCTGTTCTATTCATCTCTCTCCAAGAGACCCCCCCCCACCCCCCNCCAGACCCCTTCTTTCTTTCTCTCCCCCTCCTCCTCCTCATCCCCTACTCTTTTCTTCTCCTCTCCACATCTCTTTATAAAGCTAATGAGTCTGAAGGAGGGGCCGTCCTCCTCACTGTCAGTAGGATTTGACTAATATATGGATGTATTCAGTGTGCGCTAAATGGTTTTACTGCTTAATATGGTAAATTTATGTGTGTAAATGTGTTTAGAAACAATTGCTGATCCTTGTTTCCATGATTTATATGATCGTTGAAGTCGTATGTGTGTTTTCAAGCCCCTATAATTTACTAGTGTTGCCATGACAACTATTTAAAGGTGAAGTGTCTCATTTCTGTTCCACTTGTGGCTCCAAACACAACAAGCCATATTTGAACTCATGAACATTCTCATTCAGTTAAGGAGTTTAGGTTTAAACAGTCTTCTAATAAAGTGCAACAGTTGGGTTCCGGAAGTAAAAACTCGATTCATTTTCTCCATAAGGAAATTGATTTTGAAGTTAAGACTGACCTACTGTGAGCAAGGCGGTTGTTAATCCATGGTATTTGCTTCCGCTGAAGTCGTCAGCCTGCATTATTTCAACTTATTTTTCAAATGATTGTGTTTAACAGTTGAATTCCTGGTGGAAAAACTAAATTGCCCATGATGCTGTACAGAAAATTACACCAATTAGAGAGTCGAAAAAAGCAACACTCTCCAAAATATCTCTTTAGCTCCTCCCACTCCCTGCGAATGACGTAATTGAGTCCATCGCCCTGTGCTCTCAAAATACTTAAATGTTTGATATATATATATATATATCAATTTATATATATGCATATATGCATATTTTGAAATAAACGTAAAATATGTTTTTATACATATACTCAACATTTGTAAATGAGTTGTTTTATATTTCTCCATTGTTTTTAATTTGATTATGCTATTCACAATGCTTCATGGGATTGTGATGCTAATTGGCTTGGTTCATGACTTATAACTCTTTAACGAAGACTATTTTAAAATCCCTATGGGAAAATGAATATATATATATATATATAAACTTTCGGTATAAATACATTGTTGCACTCTATACTCATCATTACACAGATAGCCCCTCCCAAACTCACGCTATTGGTTGAGGCAATGTCTGGCCCAGGCTGTTCAACCAAAAAAAAAGATTGTATTTTATTTGGTGCTGCTAGTAAAGAAGAAATGCATACATAACTTGAGACGGTGGAAAGGAGGAGTCCAGTTATAATATATGTTGTGGTGAAATAATATTGTTTAGGTGTTTGTGGGCTTGTAGTGTGTTAAGTGTTACTTTCGCTCATTTTTTAGCAGTACATGTGTGTGCACACTTTGTGGTTACGTGTGTTTGTGTCCGTCTGCAGGTTCAGGCCACAGATGCAGATCAGGGGGAGAATGGAAGAGTACTGTACAGGATTCTCTCCGGTAACTATTCTTCCTGTTTCCTGATGTTGCACGTCAATGCCTTGATCAGATGCGCTCCCGCTATGTACTATACTAACTAACCAACATTATCGCACTATATAATGTAAAAAAATACAAATAAAAAAAGCATTTATAGAGCAATTATAAGAAAATCTTTTTATAAGAATATTTTGAGTATTTTCAGAATGTTTATAGATAACATCTATGGTATACTGTAATGCTATGCTAATTGTTATAAAAAAATATAGATTTACAAATATAGATTTCCTTTTTTCTTTCTTCTAGCTTTTGTGGTGAAACATGACTATACTTTACATGTTTAGACAAATAGAGACAAACCCTGCCAGGAGCATAAAATATCATTATTGTTTTCAAACTTGGGCTTCATGTGGAGTACTATGTCAGAGTTCGGCAGTATGGCTTATGTGTGTGTGATGTCTGCTCTCCATAGGAAACAATGGTCAGTTTAACATGGACAGTCTGTCTGGACTCATCGGCAGAGGAACTGTGGCTCTGGACAGAGAGACGCGCAGCTCTCATGTGCTGGAGGTGGAGGCCTACAACAGTGACCAGGGCAGCATGCGCAGTTCTGTCAGGGTGTGTTTGTATGAGTGATTCTGGTAAACCCTACTTTGTGGGGACAAAATGTCATGACATTTTTGGTCCCCATGAGGAAAACATCTTATAAATCATACTAAATAATGTTTTTTGAAAAGTGCGGAAAGTTTTCTGTGAGTATTGTGTTTAGGGGTAGGGTCAGGGGATAGAATATACAGTTTGTACAGTATAAAAATTGGTGTAGTGTAAATGCAATCTAGCCATTGTATCTGTATTCAGAGTTCAACGTCACACAAAAAAACAACGATTTTGGACCCATATGTCTCTTTTTACCATTTTGATAACTTGTATTTTTATTTGCAACCTCCTCATTTTACGAGATTTGAAACGCTTGCTCTGTCTCAATTGCCTGTATTTACTTTTGTGTCCTTAAACGGTCGTTTTTTGGGTCGACAGCTCATAAAAACTTCTGTGTTTTTGGTTCTGGGTTTTTTTTTTTTTAGCTTGTTTGTTGTACACTCTGTCACATAACAGCTTTTAGACATTGTTCTGTTTTTTGTTATAAGTCAGAAATGACAAGGAGGCAGGAAAAATAACTACAAACATGGCACTCAGGAAAGGAAGTAACTTAAAAGTCTAAACACAACACAGGGAACATGTAACATGGACATAACAGATATTTTCTACAAAACAATTATATATAAGTAGACCAAAACATATTCCTGAAGTAATCCTGAAGCTTTCAAAGAGACAACACACAATAATGATTGTTTTATATGGGTTTATTGGTATTTATTCTTGCTATAAATGTCATGTTTAATTCTAGAATAAAAGGAAGTATTGATTATAATGTATATGCGTTTGTGTAGCAGTATGTGTTTGTTGTAAATCAGACTGATTGTGAGTTTGCGTTGTAGGTGATTGTGTACGTAGAGGACGTGAATGATGAGTCTCCAGTCTTCACTCAGTCGCAGTACAATCGTCTGGGGCTCAGAGAGACCGCTGGGATTGGTACATCTGTGGTAGTGGTCCGAGCTACAGACCCTGACACAGGTACACAACACAATAACTCAAACACACTATGCATGTATTTCCTCTCTTCTTGACCTTTGTAAATGTAGCTTTCTGTGTGTGTGGACCACACTAGTTCACTGAGGAGACAAATTTGTCTTTTACAGAAAAATTATAGGAACGTCTATGATCGCTAATTTATTGTGTATTCTTAACACTTCTCCTTTATTATTTATATACTGTTTTGAATACCGCAACTAAGTGTGTGTCATACACTTAACATGACTCAAGCTGTGTTGGATTTTTCCATTAGTTCTTAATGCCAAACAATATCACAACATTTCTGTTGCATTTCTGCTTGTGTCCATTACTGCTTCCCTGTTTCACTTCCTCACGGAGGATGTCCAGCGTGGCATAGGCTGGACAGACGTCTTCCCATCTGCATCTTTATAGGTCTACGGCTCAGAGTGCAGTGTGCTGAAGTTCAGACCTGTAGATACTGTAGATAAATTGATGAACTGCAATCAAGCTGCGTTTTGAAAAAGTATTCAGCTACATTACCAAGCTAGTAACCAAATGTAACTACATTGATGACTAAGAGTGCCACTTGAAAATATGATAAATTATCAATGTAGTAATTATAAAAAAACTTTTTATATTGATATTTAATAAAATACTTGTTATAAAAATAAATGTAACAATAAATAATACGTTTATTAAACGTATACATTTTTAATGTAACTTTTTTTTTACGTGTGACAACATACATTAATTAAATAATGTTTTTAATTTGTCTATTTATTTGTTAATTTAAATGTGATTTATCTATTTACATTTTTATGATAATTTATTCCTTTTTTATTTTTTTAATTGGCACACCATAGAAATTAACAATGGGCATTAATCTGACACAATGGTGTTATCAAAAACATAGATTAAATATCATTTTTATTATTTATTAAAACTAAATTTATTTAAAATACAATTGAAAAATTTGAGGTTTTTATAAAAACATTTTATAAAGAAGTCTCTTATGCTCACTAATGCTCAGTAAAAACAACAGGAATATTGTGAAATATTATTACATTTTAAAATAGCTGTTTTCAATTTGGATATATTATAAAATATAATTTATTCCTGTGATGGCAAAGCTGAATTTTCAGCATCATTACTCCAGTCTTCAGTGTCACATGATCCTTCAGAAATCATTCAAATATGCTGAAACATTTCTTATTATTATCAATGTTGAAAGCTGTTTTTGCTTAAAGGTGCCCTAGAACTTCTTTTTAAAAGATGTAATATAAGTCTAAGGTGTCCCCTGAATGTGTCTGTGAAGTTTCAGCTCAAAATACCCCATAGATTTTTTTTTATTCATTTTTTTAACTGCCTATTTTGGGGCATTATTAACTATGCACCGATATATAGGTTGCGGACCCTTTAAATTCTCATGCTCTCCGCCCACGGAGCTCACGCTTGCCTTAAACAGCAGTTTACACAGCTAATATAACCCTCAAAATGGATCTTTACAAGATGTTCGTCATGCATGCTTCGGATCATGTAAGTATAGTATTTATTTGGACGTTTACATTTATTTCTTATTTTAGAGTTTGAGGCTATGCTCCGTGGCTAACGGGCTAATGCTACACTGTTGGAGAGATTTATAAAGAATGAAGTTGTGTTTATGAATTATACAGACTGCAAGTGTTTAAAAATTAAAATAGCGACGGCTCTTGTCTCCGTGAATACAGTAAGAAACTATGGTAACTTTAACCACATTTAACAGTACATTAGCAACATGCTAACGAAACATTTAGAAAGACAATTTACAAATATCACTAAAAATATCATGATATCATGGATCATGTCAGTTATTATTGCTCCATCTGCCATTTTTCGCTGTTGTTATTGCTTGCTTACCTAGTCTGATGATTCAGTTGTGCACAGATCCAGACGTTATACTGGCTGCCCTTGTCTAATGCCTTTCATAATGTTGGGAACATGGGCTGGCATATGCAAATATTGGGGGCGTACATATTAATGATCCCGACTGTTACGTAACAGTCGGTGTTATGTTGAGATTCGCCTGTTCTTCTGAGTTCTTTTAAACAAATGAGATTTATATAAGAAGGAGGAAACAATGGAGTTTGAAACTCATTGTATGTCTTTTCCATGTACTGTACTCTTGTTTTTCAACTATGCCGAGGTAAATTCAATATTTAATTCTAGGGCACCTTTAATATTTTTGTGTAATTTCTTTCAGGATTCTTTGATCAATTGAAACATCAAAAGAACAGAATTTATTTAAAATAGAAATCTTTTGTAACAATATAATTGTTTTTCTGTTGCTTTTGATCAATTTAATGCATCCTTGCTGAATAAAAGTATTCTTTTTGAACTTTTTTTAGGGGATGGGGGTGCTGTGGCATACGCTTTGGTCTCTGGTTCTGACCGTAAATTTGAAGTCGATATGAGTACGGGTCTAGTAACCACAGTGGATTACTTGGACTATGAGACCAAAACCAGCTATTTAATGAACGTCTCAGCCACAGATCAGTCACCGCCTTTCCACCGCGGCTACTGCACCGTTTACGTCACTTTACTCAACGAACTGGACGAAGCCGTGGCCTTTCTATCAGCCGGTTACGAGGCATCACTGAGGGAGAACATTGCCACAGGAACGGAGGTAGTCCAGGTTAAGGCACAGTCGGCCGATAACCTGAATCAGCTGACGTACCGCTTTGACCCTGACACCTCACCTGCTGCCCTGGCGCTCTTTAAGATTGACAGTATCACGGTGAGGAAACTCGATACAACTGAATAGATGGTTCTGGTTTGAGAGTATCACTACTGAGTTTGACAATTATATGATGTGAACTATCACACCAAGAGCGATGTGACAAAGTGATGCAAACACAACTCAAAAAGAATTACATTGTATGTGTCATTGACTAGAGCAAATGACTCATAAAGCATGCAGCTTCAGCTGTTTTCTGGCATAGCTAGCAATACAAATTTAGTACTCTCAGATCCCTATAACACATTTATTGTGCTTAAAGTTCACCCAAAAATGAAAATTCTGTCATCATTTACTCAAACCTGTATGAAATTCTTTCTTCTTCTGAACACAAAAGAAAATATTTTGAAGAATGTGGGTAACTAAACAGTTTCTGGTCCCCATTGACTTCCATTTTATATGTTTTTCATACTATTAAAGTCAATGGGGACCATAAACTGTTTGGTTACCCACATTCTTAAAAATATCTTCTTTTGTGTTCAGAAGAAGAAAGAATTTCATACAGGTTTAGAACACATTGAGGGCGAGTAAATTATATATTTTTTTAATTATTTTTGGGTGAACTATCCCTTTAAATCCATCCAATTCAATTTCCCCCCTCAAAATCAGTGCAGAAAATGTGGAAAAACACCTATCACTAAAACAAAGGATATTTTTTCTCTCGTCTGGAAACATGCAATGTCTTTATGGAATGCTGAATCTAAACACATGACCTTAAAGCTCAAATCTTATTGTTCGGTGAGTTTTCTTGCATGGTGAACAAAAAAATCAAGCTAGACAGTGAGGGAAAAAATGTCAATTTCTTCATGCGATGGAATGAGCTTCATTTTACAGCTTGAAGCCTCCTTAGATGTTAAATGTCCATATTTCCTTCCCCTTGTGTGTTTAGAATTATTTTTTGCCTTATCTGTTTATAATTTCCGCTAACACTATAAGTATAATACTCTCAGGTCCATTTAACACATTGATTGTGCTTAAATCCATCCAATTTAGATTCCCCTTTGCAGATTCTGGGCTTGCTTTGAAATGTGACACATGACACTAAATCTTAAATCTTATTGGTCAGTGAGTTTTCTTGCAGGGTGAACAAAAAAAAATCAAGCTAGACAGTAGCAAAAAATAAAATAGGTTAATTTTACCAGCTTTGAATCGCTGACTGGACTGTCTCACTTTGGTCAAAATGATTCTAATTTAATTCAGTCTAAAAAGATTTAGTTAATTTCTCTACCTGTATTATGTCAAATAATAAAGGATTGTGTGTGCTCTACAGGGCCGTATTTCTGTGACGGGACTGTTGGACAGAGAGCAGGGGGATTCATACACTCTCACTGTTGTGGCCGATGACGGAGGACCCAAGAGAGACTCCACTGTGGTAATGAGTTCCTCCCTGATCTGTTCAATCTGTAGGTCAAACTCACTAAAGTACTGTACTGTAAAAGCACACACATTTGTTCTTATCCTGAATTGTGCGCAATATGGCCATGTTTGTTAAAGTACATTTGAAATGCATGTCTACAAACAGGATTGTATCCAGCAGCTAGAGTGATAGTGATGTGAAATACATATGACAGTATGATTCTGATGTACTATATGAACATGTGATTTTGATGTACTATATAAACGTGATTTAACCTGTTGAATTCTCTTTTTTATCTGATTTCTTTCTTGATGCACATTTGTAGAAGGTAAATGAGTGATTCTTTGTCATCGAGTCATTTTTAATGCAACAAATGTTAATATTCTGTAAAAAAAATTGTAACATCTCAGGTTCCATTGCTTTGTACTTTTGACAGGTGTCAATCACCATTCTCGACGAGAATGACAACAGCCCAGAGTTTGACATCACTTCAGATTTGTCGGTGTCTATTCCAGAGGACACACCCATTGGGCAGAGAGTTGCAGTCGTGTTGGCGCGGGACAAAGACGCTGGAAGAAATGGACTGGTGAGGGAGATATACTCAAAACACTGTGAAATGGGTTGTCAATCATTTGTAACCCCGCCTCCATCACCCTCTTGTTTCCTTTAGGTAAATTTCACCTTGATCGCGGGGAACATGCAGGATGTGTTTAAGATCAACACAGCCAATAACACGTATGGAGAGGTTTACTTGAATGCCCGTCTGGACCGTGAAGCCGTGGACCGTTACCTGCTAAAAGTGAGAGAGACACTAAATGTACCAAACTGTAGTGACTTCCTAGATATCATTTTATATCATACACATGCACCCTACACTATATAGTGGTTTCAAAAGGCATGTTATATTAGAAATATACACTACCATTCAAAAGTTTCAGTAGGGGTCAGTAGGATTTTCTTTAAAGAAATTAATCATTTTATTCAGCAAGGATGCATTAAATCGATCAAACGTGAAAGTAAAGACATTATCTGCTTACATTTTTTTTTATTTCAAATAAATGCTGCTGTTTTCATCTTTCTATTTATAAAAAGAATCCTGAAAAAAGTATCAGAGTTTCCACAAAAATATTAGGCAGCTGCAGCACTGTTTTCGACACTGAAAATAATAAGAAATGTTTCTTGGGCAGAAAATCAGCATATTAGAATGATTTCTGAAGGATCATGTGACACTGAAGACTGGAGTAATGGCTGCTGAAAATTCAGCTTTGCTATCACAATGAAATAAAATCACATTTAAAAATATATTTAAAAAAAAAGGAAACAGCTGTTTTAAATTTTAATAGTATTTCACAATATTATAGTTTTTTTCTGTATTTTTGATCAATTTTGATGCCTTGGTGAGCATAAGAGACTTCTTTCAATAAGTCACTTTGACTATGAGCACGTCTGCCGAATTCCTAATAACTCCAGCAGACTGAGCCGTACGTGTTTTGCGTGACTTTGTACATGTTTCCTTGTACAGCTAAATATAGTATGTTTTGCATAATGCGTTCTGAGGGATATGTGTATCTGTTTGCTGAAGTTCACATGGATACCTGTGTGTGTTTGTGTGTTTGGATCAGGTGCGGGCGACAGATAATGGTTCCCCTCCGCGGTTCACAGATGTGTCACTCACAGTGAATATTCTGGATGTAAACGATAACCCTCCCGTGCTGCAGAGCCCTCGTGGATACAACGTCAGCGTCAGTGAGGTCAGAGCCACAGCACCTCAAACCAGTGATGCCATCAGCACCTCAGGGGATTCTGGGTGTTAATCATTCAAATGTTTGCATGAATGATGTCAAAAGAAAGAAACGCTTTGTCACTCAACCACTCTGTCAGAGTAAAATTTGCTTATAGTTTTAAAAAAATAATCATATATTATGTAATATTCT
>RJVU01057857.1:3000381-3062885 GCA_003731715.1 Anabarilius grahami | reverse complement strand
ATATATATATATTTATATATTATAAAAAATATAAATGTATTATTATTATTTTTTTAAATGTATATTTATGATTTATTTGAACTTATTATTATTATTATTAATATATTATTATTATTTTAGAAATATTTAAAGATGGGTAAAGTTTGTTAATATGACCATAGGGACTTTCACACCCGAGGAACCTTTCATAGTTCCTAGAACTATTGGCTGAAGTACCCGGATTTTGTCGTGTTCACACCGCAGGAACTAGGAACAATTTTAGTTCTAGGAACTACTTTTGGGGGAACTAAATTAGCTCCTACTTCAGAGTAGGGTCTAAACCAGCACTGTAGGAACTATCAATGACGTAAGTGTATGTTGATTGGTCAAACGCATGTCAAACACCAGCACCCGGCATTTTTAAAAAGCAGTGTAAACATATTTACCTTACGAACATGGAAAACAGTGATAATGGCATTTACCTGTTGTCTGCAGGGTTGTGTTCTTTTCTCTGCCCCGATGATATGTAATACTGGAAGTTGTCATCGTCTCTTAGCCCCATTTTTTTCTCTTTCGGTCACGTAAATTATGCATTTACATTCCATCTCCGTTATCACGAAACCCACGACACACAACAAACACAGCTCCAATCACAGCATCCTCCATTTACCGGTTTTTAGCATTTGTAAATGCCGCGCTTAAAGACGCCACTGTCGGCCGATTCAGAGTTCCTATTACCAGTGCGAATGCAAACAGGAACATGGCCCGGGGGAGAAATTAGTTCCTGGGGAACTATCTTAGTGGCTAGTTCCTATAACTATTCGATGGGAAAGCCCCTCATATTACATTTGATTTTAATTATTATCATTTAGATATATTTAAGTGACATAAGTGACATGTGACATGTGGCCAAGTATGGTGACCCATACTCGGAATTTGTGCTCTGCATTTAACCCATCCAAGTGCACACACACACCGTGAACACACACCCGGAGCAGTGGGCAGCCATTGCTGCGGCGCCCGGGGAGCAGATGGGGGTACGGTGCCTTGCTCAAGGGTCATGGTATTGAGGGTGGAGAGAGCGCTGGATATTCACTCCCCTCACCAACAATCCCTGCCGGACTTGAGACTCGAACCCATGACCTTTGGGTTACAAGTCCGACTCTCTATCCATTAGGCCACGACTGCCCCCCATTTTAAGATGGTTCTAGTAATGCTGCAAATGCTAGTGTGAGTTTTCACCAATATATAACAAAATAATACTTTATATATGTGTTGTTTTAGAATGTGGGGGGTGGTACATCAGTCCTGCGTGTCATAGCAACGGATCGCGACATCGGACCCAACGCCATGCTGTCGTACTACATCACCGGTGGGAATCAGGACCTGACCTTCAGAATGGACCGTATGACGGGAGAGATAGTGACCCGACCGTCACCTCCTGACAGAGAAAAACAGCAGCAGTACACGCTCACTGTGACTGTGGAAGATGATGGCACGCCACCTTTATCAGTAAGTGTGGGTGTGCGTTAACTGCCTGTTTTTCTTTGTAATCTTTCATCAAATTAATCTCCGTCTCTAATTTACTGTTCTTTTTTCTTGACTCTACCAAGGCCACATGGGTGGGGGAAAATAGTATGATAACCTACATTTTATGATCCAATCAGATCCCAATGGATCAAGCCCCGCCCCTTACATTAGTACAGCTTTTTGTAAACAGTTTCTGCAGCTGCTTGTAAATAGATTTTGACTGTTTTTTTTCCCTTTTTCTTTTGACACTAAACATAAGATACTAAGCTGGCTTTTTTAAAAGCCAGTCTGAACAACCAAACAGCAAAAACAGGAAACCACAACCTGCCTTATTTTTGAAACAGGAAGTTGCACTCTTAAGAGCTCGTTGATTCCTGTTGTGAACCTCACAGCGGTCTGGGTTTCATCAAGTGTGACTTTTGGGCCTCTACTGTCTAGATCCACTTTCTAGAGCCGTATCTCAGATGCTGAATTCTCAAAAAGCAACAGATTGAAACTACATTTAGGGATATGTTGACTTTCACACTTATTTGAACAACAGAAGAAGCCAGTTTCATCTTAGTTAAAGTATTTATTTCTTTTTAGTAGATTTTGGGCAAGTTTCCCATAATAGTTTAGAGGCCTCGTCACCTGTCAGTTGACCGTCTGCTGTCTCAGGCAGTTCTGTGTGGTTAAAGACATTATTTATTGCATAAACACGGCACAAGGACTCAACTCTCACTAGAACGTTTTATTTATTTGTATTTTCATAAAAAGAAACATAAGCAAATGGAATCAGCAGTTGTGTCACAGCATCGTCACTGGAGCTACATATACGGTGCTACCTTTGTACAGGCACATGTGCAACTTCAAATGTTAAAAAAAACTAGTAAAGTGGCGTATTTATCAGCATATTTACAATGTGGATTTGCAATCATTCACCAACAAATCTTTCATTCATACACAAAGCAAAGTTTTTGGCACTCTATTTGGCAGTGGATTTAAACTTTTAAGCTTCCTGAAAATATTTACCAGCTCTTTGCTTTTGCTTTTGCTTTTTTTTTTTTTATTTAATGGAAAATGAATATACACTCTCTCTCTCACTCACACACATACAAATATATCAGATAAAAATTCAGTACAAAAGATAGAAAATCTTCTTTTATGAGTCCTCAGACCCTTAAAGCCACAGGTGACGTAGGAGATGTAAGAGTGGCATTGTGTTCAATTGCCACCGATGCAAAATTACCACAAAAAACTGCACTCATTCTGACAGAATGCATCATACACGCTACATATAACATAAAAGCACCACACTCACCGCGGAAGGGTTTAAAATAGCCCATCGTTTCTCAGCAGGTCTAACGGTGAGTGTACAGAGAACATCTCTTTTCCTCCGACATGAGGCCAGTGCTGGCCTTAATCTGGGTCTGTTACATTAAGACACTCATTTTCAAAAGTAAAATATGTTTTAAAACTTTGAAACAAACTGTCATGTGCATCATTATTCAGCTCTCCAGTCAATGGAAAAGCAGGCCAGTTCTGAGATCTGCAGATTCCCTGGCCGAGCACCAAATCTGGGACCAGCACCGGCGCCATTTCAGTGGTAAAGTGATAACTGAGTACTTTGGCAGTATTGGAGTATGGCTAAAACAGGAGTGGATGAGGTATTAATACATCCCTGACCTCTAGAGGAGAGCAGATGAATAGAATGATTCAGTGGAAAAGTGAGATGAGGATGGGAATGGGAATGGACAAATTAGAGAAGAGAGGAAGAGTGAAAAATAGTCATTTAAGTGCAAATGAAGCCTCAGTGTGACGGATACACGAAGTACAGGACGAGCAAAAATGTGTGCAAACAGCTTAGCTGAAATCAAATTTTCAACTCAAATGGCACACAAGGACATCTTTGGATCCTCTTCTTTAAAATTCCCTGTGATCGTGCTCTCCCTAGTGCCCTAACTTGTGAAATTTCCTTCTCTGGAAACCCGTTCAAAGACAATCAGCAGACAGACACAGACGTCACCAGATAAGGGGTCCCATCGTAATAGCGATAAAATTCAGTTGCCATTTTTTCGGGGGGGTGGGTCTCTCCTTATCATCCTTGCAGAAGACAGGAAGAAAAGAGGCATGATGATGTGGAAGAGAAGGATGAAGCACTAGGTGTTCCTGGGGGGTGAACGTGACATCTCTTATTCCAGCAAATTGGGAGACTCAGGGATGGGATCTGGAAAAGTAAAAGTAAAATGATTAGAGGGGGCTATATAGTCTACTTATAATGTTAGGCAAGGTTTCTTGCACCGCCATAATTTATTTTTACATGACCATCCTCTCTCTGGCGTTTAAAATGAACAGGTCTATTTTTGCTGCTCTCCCTTTTAAGACTTCTATATAAACGCCCTCTGTTATGATTGTGTAATGACTTTACATATGAAATGAGTGATGTCTCCAGGCTGTGTGGAAAGTCCATATGTAAATGTGCCATTTTTAATGTTTTTGCAGCTTAGTGTTAATGAATGGTCTAGGCGGGATGTGGTAGCAGCTTTGCATTATGCAATATGTATTTTCACATTGTAGTTTTATGTCATTCCATAACTATTTTAGTTTTGCTCTGATTGGCCAGCATACCCAGTGCGTTGTGATTCGGCCAAACACCTCAAGAGTGTGTTGGAAATGTAACCCCCTTTACCATAATCGCGAGTTTCAGCTTCCAAGGCTTTAAACAGTTGTAAACACACAGGATCAGGAAGCTGTCCTCTGTAAAATGCGCTGTGCACAAGGAAACTTTTGGGAACAGATTTATAAATAAATCTTAACCTCTGATTCCTAATTTCATCCATTTTCGGAAGGCCAAACAAAGCAGTTTTGCTTTCACATCCAGACTTTATCAAAATACAATAACTTGCTCGGATAAAACTTTCCTTTCCAGCTGGCATATGTATCACCCACTTTTCCTGATCCAATCAATCCCCAAAGGATAAAATTAAGCCCCACCCTATATCTTTATCAATGAATATCCTGTTTCACTTTGAGTCACATTACATGTCTTTACTATCTTTCTGGGCCTGAAATTGGTTATGACATTATTGTGTATAGGGAAATCAGAAAGCTCTCGGATTTCATCAGAAAAATCTTAATTTGTGTTCCGAAGATGAATGAAGGTCTTAAGGGTTTGGAATGACATGAGGATGAGAAATTAATGACAGAATTTTCATTTTTCGGGGGAACTATCCCTTTAAGGAAGTAAAAAGGGTTGTAAACTTGTTCACTGTTGACATTAATGTTTCTGTGTGGGAATACAGAACTGTCTGTATGTGCCAGCAGGTCATGTATAATGAAGAAACACACATGAAAGTAGACACGCATGCACACACACGTTCTCAGTTTCTCAGAATCCAGCTTGCCATCAGAGAAGCAGAAATGACTTGTGAAATGAGGGAGAAAAGAGGAAATTGACATTTTGTAAATTCCGCTGAGCTAAAGGTTAAAGGAGAGAGGAGGCATGTCTGTGTGTGTAGAGTGAGCTGGACTTCATAACGTTCACCTACACACTGGAGACTGTGTGCAGATTTGCATGCGTGTGTTAATTTTTCATTGAAACCTTGTTGGGTACAGCTTGTGCATACCAAGAAAAAAAGAAAATTCAACAAAAACAATTTCTGTTTGTGTGGTGTCTACACATTTGTTTAAGGCTGCCTATGTTTAAGCTCCATCGTCATGTGTGTATCTGTGTGTGTAGTGGTTCTCCAGATCTGCGTGGCAGTGACAAGCTTTAGCAATCTGTTTGGAGTTGTCTGTGTGTCATACCATGTGCTGGGAAGAACACTAATTCCCCTTGTATGTTTGGGGAGAATGGAGTTCCGGGTTCTGACAGGAGGTGGCGTCCTGTTTCAGATGACTGCCTCATGATTTGGGAGACAGTGCGGGTTTTAGGTTGTGGAGATTCGCCCAAAAACACTGGGTTCTCATGTCCCTGTGCTTCACTAGAGAGAGACAGACGTTTAATGAAAATATTTGTATATATGTATTTATTAAATATATGAAAATATATATTATAACAAGCGAATCTCATGAAACCTGTCAAGAATGTTTGAAACAAGTTTCATCACAAAAAAACGAATAAGAAATCATATTTTTCATATAAATACATGACAAATATAGAATAATTAGCCTGCTATTAGGACCATTAAGATTCTTTTTTACATTGTGAAATTATTTTCATGACAGGCACATTTTCCCCCAAATTCTCATTACAAAATTATTTAATGTAAAAATAATCACTCATAATAGTAAATAATCCAAATAAATAAATAAATCACGTATTTAATTTGTAAATTACACTTGTAGCATTTGTTGTACTGCCTTTATGCTTATTTATAGAAATGTTTTACTTTATTATAAAAATACAGTAATAACAATCACCATTGAGTATATTACAAATTGCAAAAATAAATACATAAATAATCTGGAAGCATTTCTGTAATAGGAATTCAGAAGGAAAATATACTTTATTATCATTAAAAATAATGTTGCAATACAAAAAAAACTCTTATCTTGTTTTTTTTAAGATGTAATTATTTTTATTTATATTATTTTTGAGGTGAAATGCAATTTGGACATGGTTTTGTGAGATTCATCTAAATATCCCTTTTTGAGTCTAGAGTATTTTGGTCGCTGTGGAAACTCACCTGTCCATACGCACCAGCTCATGTGAACCTGGGAAAAACAGGAACAGGAAATGGTTCACAGTGAGAAAGGAAATGCATTCTCTTTAAAACAATTAGTATAGCTACTGTACTGCCATCAGCAGACTGTGCAGTGCAGGACATGTGCAGCGCTCTCTCATGCACAATATAGGTCAGAGTAAGTGTATGAGCAATACATGACTAAGTCTACATGTGTGTGTGTGTGTGTGTGTACTCACGTCTGTGACGCTCTACTGTTTGTCTCTGTCTGTAAACTAGCATCAATATGAGCGGGAGGCACAGAATGAAAGCTACGCAGGCTGCGATAGCCAGACCTTCAGCCACTGAGTCTGAAAAAGAAAGACAGAGAGACGTTACCGATGGAAAAGAGAAAAGAAATCTGTAGTGAATCAGCCCAAAAAGTATTTAGACACTTAAAGGTGCAACAGAGGATCTTTCCGTCGACTGAGAAACAAAGACTGTTACTGAGTTTTTGAAATGAGCGCATGCGTAAGAACAACCCCTCTCCTTCACAGCTCATTTCGAGGGAAAGCCTCCCAAAACTCGTGCACGAGTATTGGAACACGAGTGTTTGTTTACCACCGGCATTCGCTGTGTCGTGTTATAGTGGATTCATTATGTCGGACTCACCGCAGGTAACTCATAATCTGCAGTTGTTACTCCTGTCTCCTGACAAAAACATTGCATGCGGCGCCTGTGGAGTGTGGAAAGTTACTGGAGCGCGCAGCCGAGCACGTCTCTCACAATGAACGTCATGGCAGTGATTGACAAGCCAGAGGGCCAATCTGCGCACGTCTCTCACAAGGAACGTAATGGCAGTGATTGACAAGCCTGAGGGCCAATCGTTTACGCGATGATCTCGTAAACGATTGGCTGATGTTTTTAAGGCCCTACCTCGTAAACAGATGATGTATATTAATATTATTCCTTTCAGTGCACCTAATAAATTGTCTTTTATCAGTTAGTAAAGACAGTTTCAAGTAATATTGCAAAAATGTATAAAACAAAACATCCTCTGTAGCACCTTTAAAGCCACACTTAAAAATGAATGAATGCCAGTTTGCGTATATTATAAAAAAAGACAGCACAAGCACATCTTTCAGCCAGAACATTTTGCAGAAAAGTTGAGGTTTACAGATTGAAACATTAGATTTAAGGTTGACTTCACTAAACAGCCACCCCATTTTGAACACCATGTTGCATCCTATTCACTAACCACTCACAGTCTAGTTTTACTAGGTGTTAAATGCTCTGAAATAGAGTTTGAGTGTCATTTTCAACACCGACATTTGTATAATAGGCTCATTATACATGTCTTATTCTCAAAACTTTACTTGTGAACTTGAAGGGAACTATCATTGAGCAACAATGGAAGCTAGTTGCATCTGTTGCATAATTTGTTTGCAGATGCATCTTGGTTTGATTGGCATTTTTAAATGCGACTTATGTGTCCTAATATTTTTTAGGACCTCGGTATTATTTGTGTGATGTTGACCGTACCATCTGAAGGACTGTGGGACCACTCCAAACACTTCAGACTGCCGTCGCGAATATGTGCCATTGCTGTGGAAACATGTGACATTAAATTCACACAGGAACGAAGGGGATATATGAATGTCATACCTGACGTCTCTCCTGGCTCACTTACATGGCACCACAGTCAGGTAGATGAATTCATGGGCCTCCTGCTCGACCTTGTGTCTGTTATTAAAGTCCACAAGCAGGCAGCAGTATTTGCCCTGGTCCTTGTGCTTGATGTTCTGCAAGAAGATGGAGAACTTTTTACCGGGGATGTACTCCACTCCCATAGAGTGGTTGGTGTGAACGGACCCACGCGGATGTTCTCCCTTGTGGCAGCGCTCCTGTGAGCGAGGCGTGAAGAGCCAGGTGTTAAACAGCTTGTCATCTAAGTTAGCCCTGGATCCGGACTGAATGCATGTCAGGGTGACGTTGGCCCCTTCAGGACACTCGTAGATCCGATGGGGCACAGAAACACTTAGAGAGTGATGCTCACCGCTCGCTGGAGAGACAGAAAGAGAAAATAGGGATTTTATATTTAAATAAAACATTTACATTTAATAACAAAGATGTGCAATGTTTTGGAAACCTAAAAATACCTTTTTCTACTAACATATAAATAGCCTATATCAGTAAAGACTGTATGGCTTTTGTAAGTTAATTCCCAGAAAAATGGAAATACATGCAAACAGCATAAAATTCTGAATTTTCAATTTGACTGTTAATTTTAAATGCCTACCTATTTATTTATTTATTAAATGTCTGCACAGGCAGAGACATAATGCAATATATGTATCTGACCAAGTGAATTTCCTTATAGAGTGTGTGCATTTGGTACTTGTAAGTTTAGCACTTAGAGTCAGTTGACCACATGGGCATCTCTGTCAGAGTTTGTTTACTACAGTGGTGACTTTGTAGCTAGGCTTTAGCATTTGTCTTTATCTTGAAAATGTTTAATCAGTGTCAAATTTTAAGCCACACATCTAAAAGTGTATGAGTGTCAATAGAAAAGTCATTTGTTAGATATTATTATATATTAGGGGTGCAAGGATACACATATTCGTACCGTAAATTTTCAGTACACTTGTACCGACGAATACAGAGTTGTAGCCCATTAACCACTTTTAACCGCCATTAACCACCAATAATCGCAATAAGCTCTGTGTTTTGTTACTTTCGATAAGAAACAAAGTCTATTCTGTTCATTTTATCACGAAATTCAAACAATAAATGCTGTTTTTTCGTCGCTCTTTGATGTGGCGTGACAGATCACTGTATAGGCGCCTCATTTCATGCGGCAGCGCAGAGCGCGAGTGAACGCGATCATCTCTTCCTCTTTAATACTAGTTACAGAATAATATTTAAATGAACATCTGAAGGTATGTTGGAAGATACAGTACAACTTACTGAAACGTATCCCATTTAATTGCTCAATTAGTGTTTCAACAACGAAAAGACATCAACGAAACAGCTTGTAAACAATGTCACGTTGCATTTACTTTAGAAATGCCATTTAGTGTCCACAGCTTGTTAGTTCAGAGAAATTAACTCTTTCGCTACATATATGCACTATATTAGCCTAAATATTCATTATATTTTACTTAACCTGTCTTGATTATTTAATGTGTATGTTTAAATAAATCTGTCATGAAAACAAGTTATGACGGCCTCTGTGTAAAAGAATATATTTTAACATCGAATTGGAGTAGAAACGGATTTAGAAGTTAATGCAAAAACTGCCTTACCAAACTTTTGTTGTGAAATGCTTAATTTTTTATATACAAATTTATATTTCATTATTTTATCAATATTTTTTTTGTGCCTTTCTAAATTGTGTTCCTCCAGTCACATTAAATGTTGCTAATGTGTCCAGTTGTATACTAAAACTACTACAACAGTAATTTATGGGGGAATTTTTTTTTTTTTTAAATTAAAAACAAGCTTTGTGTAACCCAGATGTGCTCTGTGGAAGAAAAGCATTTCCACCACATTAGTGAACAAACAACAGGTGTCATTTTAGACTTCAGTCCTCTGCTGCTATTGTTTCTTCTATCCATGACTATAATGTTTTGTGCTCATTTTATTGTGCGTGTGTGTGTGTGTGCGTGTGCGTGTGTGTGTGTTTTGTAGAAAATAAGGGTGGCACTGAGTGCATTGTTTCCTAATAGACAAAACAGACCTACACCCTAATTGCACATACAAACCCTATGAACCAGAGCTGAATGTTTATCTACAAGGCTAATGAAATGGGGAAAAACCCTGATTTCTCATGAATGGATAAATATTTCCTATATTTATGAATGACTGACCCAGATATTGACTGCTTGAATGC
The DNA here is from genome assembly GCA_003731715.1 of Anabarilius grahami. Classification (NCBI taxonomy): domain Eukaryota; kingdom Metazoa; phylum Chordata; class Actinopteri; order Cypriniformes; family Xenocyprididae; genus Anabarilius; species Anabarilius grahami. Next base: position 3,052,841 of record RJVU01057857.1, on the reverse strand, counting down.
ATGGCTGCCATTCAGTCTGTGCCGCCCCCTACTATCAATACATGTGTAGTTGACCTTAATGTGCAGTCTGTGCTAATGCTTCTTTATTTAAGATGCCCTGAGTGACTTAAACGTACATAGCTTAAATCTGTATGTGTGTGTGAGTGTGTGTGTGTATGTGTGTGTGTCTGTCAGGAAGAGCAATAGGAAACGGCATCTGTGTGATAAAGTTCAGCTCAGGGCGGTGTGTCCGTTCCTGTCTCTCACAGACACAATATAGTTCAAACCCCTCCTGCCCTATAAACCTCATCCGTCCTCATATTCCCAATCAGCGTTCGTAATTATCCGGTTCAGGGCTCCATTTCCCACCCCGTGAAATCCTGCGCTGGGAATCCGCTCTGACAGCTGCCAGCATTTCAACATGTCTTTGTTGTGACTGGATGTGAAATACTACTCTGCTCTCTCGACAGAGTACCGGGTCGTGATTGGATCAAAGGCGCGTTAGAAAGTGTTTTGGAGGCAGAGCCAATCCAAACTGTTGCTTTAAAAGCACAAAAAGCTATTGATTCTTTCAAGAAGGGTTCAAAACAACATAAGCACGATTTGTTGAATAACTGGATATTGTCAATGACCATAATTTGAATTGAGCCCAGAACATTCTCAGGCGAGAGAGAGAGAGGGAGAAGTAATAATAAAATGTCTCCTGCCTAAGGACATCTGTCTGCAAATGTGTTTATCTGTGCTTATCTGTGACGTCAACACAAAATTGTCTGTGCCACTGAATTTACATCGACATCAGTGTCCATCCTGCTCCTTGTTACTTTTATCTGAAGAATGATCACATTTACATGCCACTGACATGCACCACCATCCAGAATCTGCTTCATTTTTGTAGAGAAACAATGTGTATGATTGTTACTGAAAGATCGAAACATCTTTAAAGAGAGATTAGCTTGTTTTCATTACAAGGAAATGCTTATTTACACTGCCAAGATCCCAAAGGACACCAAAAAGGACGCCAAAAAAACACAATTAAAATATAGTGCACATTTTATAATGTGTAACCCTGGACCACAAAACCAGTCATAAGGGTCAATTTTTTTTAAATTGAGATTCATACATCATCTGAAAGCTGAATAAATAAGCTTCAACTTTCCGCTGATGTATGGTTTGTTGGGATAGGACAATATTTGACCGTGATACAACTATGTGAAAATCTGGAATCAAAACAAAATAAAATCGTCTTTAAAGTTGTCCAAATGAGGTCCTTAGCATTGCATATAGCAATTTTTGTTGTATTTATGGTAGGAAATTTACAAAATATATTCATGGAACATGATCTTTACTTAATATCCTAATGATTTTTGGCATAAAAGAAAAATCAATCATTTTGACCCATACAATGTATTGTTGGCTATTGCTACAAATATACCTGTGCAGCTTATGACTGGTTTTGTGGTCCAGGGTCACATATAGCTTTAAGTCATTCACTGATCATAGTTTCTTTTAAAACAATCAGTCACGTAATAAATGAGATGCATCAAACCAAGTTTGACATTGTTCTCAAGACACTTTTTGAATTGAACACAAATTCAATTTAAGAGCTTTGATGGAGGGTAAGATTGTCAGTCAATTTTACAGCCCCCACCTCCATGTATTGGTCTCATTTCTCACTATTGCTGTTTGTGTAAGAGCCTCATTACAAGGTGTTAATGAAAGCCATGGGTGTCTAAGAACTCCCCTCCCATCTGCAGAGAGCATGACTGTGAGGGACCGTCCCATTTCACCTGAAACATCCCGCAAATAAGCATCTGCCTACCATTACAGAAACTCCTCGGCTTCATGCATTAAAAGATTGTTTTAGTTATGGAGTATTGGACTATTTCCAGAAGCAAAATCAATAATATTTTGTAGAAATTATTATTAAAGTAAAGATCTATTTGAAATCACCATTGCTATGTCTTAAGTCTTAAGAGTCAAGAACAATGAGCAATAGTGATGTTTCCTTTAGCAAGCACCGCTTATGCTAATTATTTCATCATCCTTCCTCCCTTGTGTTATTTTTCTCTTAGTTCTCAGTTGATCATTTTGTCCCCTTCGTATTCTTACTGAGAAGACGCTGTGGATGTAGCTGGGACTTACAAACCCAGGGGGTCAAGAATGTAATCCCAGAGCAGTATCCACAGATAGTCTCATTCCATCTGGGATCCTTTCAGTCTGTCTCCCTGTCTCTCTATATATGCTGATTTCTCAGGCCTGGTTAAGATGAAACCATCAGGCTTTTTGAGAAAGATCACACCTCCTCACTGTGATAAGGATGTAGAGATGGTTGAGCATTGAATCGATGCCCCCTGGTATGGAAATCTGACCTGACGGATACTTAATAACAGCTTCCCCCTGGGAACAAGCCTCACAAACCCTGCCACTTCCTGAAGACCCACATCTATACCTCACACTGTCTACCTTTAGACCAACCGCTCGATATTAAATCAATATTAGCTAAATGATGAACCAGCCATAGTCTATGGATTATTGAATTCATCTGCAAACTAAAGCTATATATATATAGACTTCTGATTGGCTGAGGGAAGCTTGTGTAAATGAGGAAGTATCCAGTTAAAGCTGGATGTTTAAACTAATTCTGCTCAGACAGATACTACATTAAAATAGAGTAAAAAATAATATGACAAAGTGTTCCATTTTTCATCATTACAAAATGTCATGAGTTCTGACGAAACCACATTACACATTATGTAAATATTATATTTTTAGAGTCTATTTGTATTTTTCTTTTTAACTTATTTGTAACAGCATGATTATCGTACAATAATGTCCAAATGCGTATAGTAGACGATGAAGTGAATTAGGAATCAAATTTTTGACCAATTATGAATATTACGTATATGAGTGTAATTTCAACTAAATTAATACAAGCCAAGTCTTCACCATTCTAGGATTCGCTAGATGTCCAACGCCCACTAACTACAGCCTACGTTTGAGCCAATCAGCTAAATTGGGCTAAAACGTAGGGTTAAACCTCACATTAAAGTAATATTCATGAATCAAGCGGTCACTGCGTAGCCTACATTCGCTTGATATTTTTGACGCACGAGAGAGCCAAAACTGAGCGACTGGATACACCAAATCATTGGGTTTCTTTTCGGTATGAAAATTTAAAGGAACAACTGAACTAAATGTCAGGAAAGCAGCGTGTTGTAAATCAGAGTACGTAGTAGGCTATGGGATTCACAATCGATCACAAACTATGACAGATGACCGGCTTTTGTACAAGTTGAATTCGGGCCAAAAAATGAGAGAAAGAACTGTCATTTTTCAGTTTTGAAACAAGTTGACTCACGCCCAAACAGCCTTGAGGACGTTTTACACGTAAACAAATGTCAGAATCGGGGCAGCTTATGCAGCACGCGCTCGAAACGCAAAAGGATTGAAAACAACGCGGAGGTCTCGCGTTTTAAAAATTGAACCACGATGTTAAAACCCTAAGAAAAAAACTAAGAAAAAAAAAACAAAAACAAAAAAAACTGCGAAATACGTCAATTTGACGCATTCAAACAGAAGAGCTATTTAAAATAAAAACGCAGCAACGCCAGAACGCGTTCTGTACGAACGACCCCGTCTAGACCAGAAATAGAGTAGAATTACCTTTGACTGCAGTTAGAAAATGAACGCAGACCAAGAGAGCCCAAAATACATCCATCAGTCCTGTCTTCAGTTTATGTCCAAAGTCCTCTACAATTTTTCCAGCCGTGATGACAGAAAACTTATATAGTCTTCCTCTTATTCCCGTGTGTTGTGAACTCAGCTGCTCTTCAGGCTCGTACAGTAAGTTATTTCTCTAAATCATCAGAAGTGAACCACAGAAACAAGAATCTGTACTTCACTCAGGCGCTCAGTGCTCCCCTCCCCTCCCTTCAAATCACTCCTCCCACTGACTAGACTGTAAATACTACAGGTAAAATTTAAGTTATACTTCTATTTTAAATGTATTGAAAATATTTAAACCAATTATAATTTACATTTTAAAGTTTATTTTTGGTAATATGTAGTAATATAATTAATTATTATCATTTAATTGAAATAGTATGTTCCACATTTCTCTGTATGTTTTTGGAAGTTTATTCTGCAGTAATAATTTAAATTGCGTAGTCTTTTTTTAAGCCTATAGTAAAAATTTGGTTTTATACAGACTTTGGATGACTTTTGGATGTTCCTTTTTTGAGATCATATTCAGAATCTATGTCATCAGAAATGACCAAATTTCGGGTTCTGCACTTGAGAGAACTGCTTGAGTGAATTCTGTGGGGAGACATGGTATCAGTTTGGATGCCTATTGATAGCATAAATGCACACATCAGTAACCTACGGCACACACCATCAGGTTATGCAAATGTAATTCAAACTTGCTGCGCCAGTTCACTATGATACCATGAGATAAAGGTTTCTCCACACTGGTGCATAGTCTGTTCAAAAGAAAATATGCAAATACTTTCATCCATTGCCCTGCTATCTAGACATACATCATGTTTACATTTTTAGATACAAATTCTGTATGTTTTTTTTTATGTATTTATTTACTTAGATAAATAGTATAAAAGTATACCTGTTTAAAGTAGGATTACATTTTATTTTATGGTGTCCTTGTTACAGTGTAATTATACATTTAAGTACTGGATAATATTAATTAACAACATGTGCTTACTATATAATTAGGGTTAGGGTTTGTTGTATGTAATTATGCATAATTTACTGTTATTACATGTAACATATGTAACAAGGACACTGTAAAATAAAGTGTCACCTAATGTAGTTATAGTGTGTTATTTTTCAATGCATTGCCACTGTTCTAACATTTATTTATAAGGGACATGCTTTTTATTTGTTGTGCATTATATATACTGTATATATAGGGTCCAAGGGGGCTAAAGGCACACCTTAAGAAAAATGTGCTTTTCACTACTCCCATAGTGTATGCTTGCAGAAAAAATGTTTTTTCTTTTTGAACATTGATGGAGCAACAGATTTTGTGTGAAAAAAAACATAAAAGTGGTTTGTTTTTTTTAAAAATCTTATAAATGGATTAGGTGGCAAGTTTGGCCTCACCAGCATGGGGCAAAAGTATTGATACAAATACCTCAGCTAAAACAATATTTTTTGAATAATGTCTAAGTTAATACTTTTTCAAAACAATCACTTTAGCAAAGTTTGTACTATTTTTGGTTTATTTTGATAAATAAAAAAAAATGTTGTTCAATAAATATACTGTTATTAAATTGTCAATTTTAACATGTATTTAAAAAAGTAAAGATTCTGAAATAATTGAATGAGATCCCATAATAATTTAATGTAGTAAAAAAATAATGTTATATTTTATTATATGATATGATTAATATCATATTTTTAAATATGGTTTCATTACAAATATGGTGATTATCTCTAAGGTGGACACCCAGCTTAATATATGATATCTAACCATGTCACGTCAACAAATTGATAAGTCAGCGATCTATTTATTGTCATGTTAAATATTGTGCCTTTAGCCCCAACAGCAGGGGTCCCTTTTTTTTTTAGTGAAGTGACATGTGGCCAAGTATGGTGACCCATACTCGGAATTTGTGCTCTGCATTTAACCCATCCAAGTGCGCACACACACACAGCAGTGAACACACACCCCGTGAACACACACCCGGAGCAGTGGGCAGCCATTGCTGCGGCACCCGGGGAGCAGTTGGGGGTACGGTGCCTTGCTCAAGGGTCTCACCTCAGTCGTGGTATTGAGGGTGAAGAGAGCACTGGATATTCACTCCCCTCACCGACAATCCCTGCTGGACCTGAGACTCGAACCCATGACCTTTGGGTTACAAGTCCGACTCTCTATCCATTATGCCACGACTGCCCAAATACCACCTTTTACATATTCTTCCATTATTGAAAAACTGTCTCTTTAATTACCTTGAACAAAACTAAAAATCATTAACAAGACTTTTGTCTCAAAATATTTTCAATAATGTCAGCGATTCTCATTTGCTACTTAAATGTACAACATTTTAAAAAACATTAAATATTAGATCTAATTAGCACGGAATCAACTTTGCATGTTTGCCCGTAATCGTGTCAAGGATCAGGCAAATGTCTGCGTGCATCTCAAAAAGCGGATGTTTAGGAAAGTGCTGCGGCACGTTTTTGTGCCATCTAGTGGTTTAGAGGAAAATAAAATCAAATGCGCCTTTTACCCCGGTGTGGCTTTAGCCCTGTTATACCTATGTAAAAAGGCAAATATATATATATATATATCTGTCCTGTTGGATTACCCTACTTATTACTGTAAAATGTTAAAAAGTATTTAATTCACATGTGTCATCTGTTTCCACAGACGTCCACCACAGTGTGGGTGAATATAATTGATGAAAATGACAATGCACCTGAGTTTCCGGAGGAAGAATATGTGACGGAGCTCAGAGAGGGGCCAAACACAGTAGGAGCCATCATCGCCACAGTTACTGCCATCGACCCTGATGAAGGTCTCAACGGAACCATCCGTTATGCCATCTCCAGGGGCAACCTGGCCCAGACGTTCCAGATCAATAGCATAACGGTGAGGCAGTCAGAGAGTAACAGGCAGGAAACAAGGACTGGTTTAGACACACTGATGTGTTTCTGATTCGTTTGTATTTCTTAGAAAACCTTGAAAATTTCAGGGAATTTTTTAATAACGTTATTTGAAAAGGTTAAGGTTTAAAAATTCAAGAAATCCCATCAGGCCCACGTGGCCAAATGTGAATGCTTTTTGAATTCATATACTTAGAATGTGCATAGATAACTAATTTGCATAATAACCCGAGAACACAACACCTGATCATATCTGAGCCGGGAAATGGCAAAATAAGTGTGAACATAATGCAATGCTGGCAAAGACTGAATAAGAACGTTTGTTATTTAAACATGTGGTCAAAAATATTGTGATATTTCTCTCTCAAATATGAAAATAATACTACTTAGGCAGTGAAAGCATGATATTGAAATGTCAATCAAAGCAAAATATAAATTGATTTAATTTTTAAAAATTATTTGTGCTCCGTATCCTGTTTATTACACTACTCCTCAAAAGTTTTGGGTTAGTAAGATTTTCAAAATGTTTTTGAAAGACGTCTCTTCTGATTCTCAAGGCTGCGTTTATTTGATCAAATATATAAAACAGTTATATTGTGAAATATTATTGCAATTTAAATAAACTGCTTTCTATTTGAATATATTTTAAAATGTAATTTATTCCTGTGATCAAAGCTGAATTTTCAGCATCATTACTCCAGTCTTCAGTGTCACATGATCCTTCAGAAATCATTCCAATATGCTGATTTACAATATGCTCAAGAAACATTTCTTATTATTTTTAATGTTGAAAACAGTGCTGCTTGATATTTTTGTGGAAACTCTAATACATTTTTTTAAGATTCTTTACTAAATAGAAAGTTCAAAAGAACAGCATTTATTTGAAATAGAAATCTTTTGTAACATTACAATTGTCTTTTCTGTCACTTTTGATAAATGTAATGCATCCTTGCCAAATCTTTCAAAAAAGACTTGATAGCTCACAAATGACAGTGTTTCCTGAGAATGATCCTCCACTGTTGTGCATGTTCATTGTGTGTGTTTTTTTGTGTGTGTTCACAGGGTCAGATTGTTGTCATTAGGGAACTGGATTATGAGATCAGTAGTGGTCACTATGTGTTGACGATCACAGCCACAGATCAGTGTCCTATACCTCAGTTTAGACTGACCTCCAGCACCACAGTGAGTTCACGTCTGCTACACACACATTTATAATCCTCATGATTCCTTTATATCACACTCACACACTGTCCTGTACCGCAGGTCCAGGTGAATGTTGTAGACGTGAACGATAACGCACCCATCTTCCCGAGATCATTCGAAGGTCCGTTTGAAATCACAGAGGGTCAGCCGGGCCCACGCATCTGGACCGTTAAAGCCACGGATGCTGACTCTGGATCCAATGGAAAAGTGGAGTACAGCATCACCGCAGGGGACCTGAAAAGTGTGTGTGTGTGATGGACAGCTGATTCAGTTCCAATCAGAAAATGTATTAGTGTTAATATTTGTTGTGTTTTTTGTCTGCAGTAAAAATGTTTTTATTCCTTTCTATCTGTCTTTGTTTCTTTCTGTCTTTCTTTTTCCCAGATGAGTTTGTAATTTCATCAGTTGAGGGAGAGTTGAGAGTGAGGAGAGATGTAGAGCTTGACAGAGAAACTATCGCATATTACAACATCACCATTACTGCCAAAGATCTGGGAACGCCAGCACTCAGCGCTACGGTATGCACCCACACACACAACTCAGTTCATAATCTTCTACTATGCACAAAAGTATGAACTGATGGGAAAGTACATACTTTTGAGTACGTGGAAATATGCCAGTATTGGGACACACCAAATTGCGTCTTGACATCACAAACCACTTTGCATTTGTGTTTGTAGTTAAGCTAATCAAACTAAATTGCACGATTGACCTAAATAAAACTGAAATCGTGATATGGCTCAGTGCAATCTTCAAACCACAAAGGCTGTGATTTACTTTAAAATATGCACTGCGTGTTTCAGAGTGAATCGCTAGTGCGATTCGCGGATTCATGGTTTAAGGTTTGAAAATGAAGAAAATAAAATTATTATTAGTTATTAGTACCGAAACTTTACAGTTGTGCTACAAAATAAAATAATTGATTATATTATTAAGATATTTTGATGAAATCCAAGAGGTTTTTTTATCCTCCATTGAAAGCTACGAAATTACCACATTCAGTGTCCAGAAAGGTATTAAAGACATCGTTAAAATATTCCATGTGACTACGGTGGTTCAACCTTAATGTTATGAAGCGACGAGAATTCTTTTTGTGCGCAAAAACAAAACAAAAATTATGACTTTAATAATTTTTATGTTTTTAATAATAATTTTTTTTATATTTTATAGTCAAATAGATTTATAATCACAAACTTTTTGGCCAAATTTTGCAGCCCTACAAACGAGCACAGCAAACCTGGAGCTCTTTTATCACAATTTTTATCAGAAAAATCACAATTAGTTTTTTTTCCTGAAATCGTGCAGCTATTTTCATTTCCATTCTTTACCGCAGTTAAAAATGCTGAAAGAAAATCCCTTAAAATCCTCGTCCGTAGGCAAAATTAGTCCATAAAGCATGCACAGATTCAAAATATCAACAAGAAATAGAATATATTTGAAGCCACATTAAATCTAATCTTGCATATGATTTGTATGTGAATTAGTAAGCAATGAATCACTTACATATTTCCCATAATTCATGTGGTGGCTTTGTTTTTCTGTATCAGGTGGTAGTGGGCATTCAGGTGTTGGACATTAATGATAACGACCCCATCCTGCTTAACTTACCGTATAACACCAGCGTGAGCGAGGGAGCACCGATTCACACCTCCATCACCCAAGTGCGGGCGCAAGACTCTGACAGCGGCCGCAACGCTCTCCTCACGTACAGCATCACTGCCGGCAACACTGATGGAGCATTCTACATTAATGAGACGGTAAGAGACATTAGCACAAAAACAGCAGAGGGAAAGAATAGATGGTAATGTACAGACTGATGTGCTCTTCCCTCCAGTCAGGTGTGGTTCATGTGAACAGGCCGTTGGACAGAGAGAGAATGGCTGAATACAGCCTCACCATCACCGTCAAAGACAACCCAGACAACCCTCGCATCGCACGCAGGGTAAATACCATGACACAAAACAGCATATCCGGGTGAATATCTGTTTCACAGACTGTGAATATCACGATCAGGTGAACACCGCAATGAGACTCTTTTCTCTCTTCTCAGGACGCAGAGTTGTTGGTAGTGACCGTGCTGGATGTGAATGACAACAGGCCCATCTTCACTCAGACCAGCTACAGGGGCGAAATCAGTGAAAACTCGCTCACAGGTACCAAATGTTCTCGCTAACCACATCCTGATTCTTACAAATGAAAGACTGTTTTGACTATATTGTCCCTTCAAAGAAAGGGAAGAAGCTTTTTTTTTAATTAATGATGAAACGACTTTAAAAGCAGCTCTACAGAAGATAATAGTGTCATCATCCAGCTCAATTCAGTTCAAGTTTTGTTCTCATCAGAGAGTGTCAGTGCAATCAAATTGATAATATTTGACTAATATAACATACACTGAGGGGAAATAAATACAAGATGAATACTCATTTAACACCATCAGATCAAACAATATCTCCAAACCTCCCTCTCTCTCTTTGTCTGTCCATCAGGCACCACAGTGTTGATTCTGAACGGCCCTGTTCTAGCAGAGGACAGAGACATTGGGATGAATGCAGTGGTGAGGTATCGTCTCCTGGGAGCCAGAGTCGACCTCTTCTCTATAGACTCCCTCACAGGTCAGAAGTTCAGGACAGATGTTAGGGGTTATGTTCATTTTGTTTTCCTTTCAGGGTGTCCATTTAAGGCCTTAAAGGGATAGTTCACCCAAAAATGAAAATTCTGTCATCATTTACTTACCCTCAAGTTGTTCCAAACCTGTATGAATTTCTTTCTTCTGCTGAACACAAAAAGAAGATATTTTGAAGAATATGGGTAACCAAACAGTTGATGGTCAAAATAATATGGAAGTCAATGGGGACCAACAACTGTTTGGTTACAAACATTCTTCAAAATATCTTCTTTTGTGTTCAGCAGAAGAGAGAAATTCATACAGGTTTGGAACAACTTGAGGGTGAGTAAATGATGACAGAATTTTCATTTTTGGCTGAACTATCCTTTTAAGAAATCTTTTAAAAAAGTAGTTTCAAGTTATAATATCAAGAGGCTAATATTAAGTTCAACAGATCACCTTGATGTAGTATTTTGAAGGATTTTTTTTCTGGCTATGATAGTCCATTGGTTTCTACTGACTTATTTTTAATTTATTGAGCATCACCAAACAGAATTAAAAAAGCAATAATAACTGTTTTCAAACAGGTTTCCCAAACATTGCCCATCTGCCATTAGTTGAAAAACAGACACGAGTCAGTGTTGCTGTGTCATGTTGGTTGGGATGCTCGAAAGAACAGAGCAATGTGTTTTTTCACAGTTAGGTGTGTCTGCATATTAAATGGAGAAAGTATTTTAACATCAAATGGATTCCACCTATAATATGATCTTTTTTTGCAAAATTGATCTTACATTTTTTCTTTTCTCTTTTTTCTTACACTGAAAATGTGTTACATTTAATACCCTTTAACATGCAGATACTTTTTTATCTCTGTGGTGGCAGATATACATGATAACAGTCCTCCCACCTCTGAGTTACACCCACGAGTTTCTCGTAATCGAGCACCACTCCCACTCATGACACATTCTCTTTTCCACCCCCTCTCTCTCTGTCTCTAGGGGTGGTATCAGTGCGTGGGGGTGCTGTGCTGGACAGGGAGGCTTTCTCTGTGCCGCGGGTGGAGCTGTTTCTGCTTGGGGAGGATGTGGGAGGTTTAAACAGCAGCGTTCCACTCACAATCACTATCCTCGACATAAACGACAACCCACCTGTTTTCAATCCATCCAGTTTCACTGTACACCTGCCAGAGAACAGCCCCACAGGTGAGAGAGACTGATTGAGCTGGATTAACTGGTAGAGGAACTAGTTTAATCTTGTTTGTTGGTCCCTATTACAGTATAATGGGAATGGGAGTGTGCGTTACTGTTATTTTAATAATAAATGAATATGTATGTAATAAATATAATAATTTAAATAACAATATGTAATATTAAGTTAATATTTATAAGTAATGTATTATTTATTTATTTATTATTTATGAATGTTTTTATTGTATACAATTTCATTTACACATCATGTCACTTCACTTTCACTAGTTTATTGTGTATATGCTGTTATAATGTTATAAATATAAATATTACATGAAAAACTGAAACAAAAAAAGAAATTTGGCTATTAACCTGAATAAATAAGTTTAATTTGAATTATAAAATTACTAAAATTAGAACGACAAAAGCACATAAAATATTTATTAAAGAGACTCTGAAAATATTAATAAATAATGTAATTGTATATAAATAATAATACAATAATAAATGAAGAAATATCAGTGTCCTATTGATTTTATAATATACAATAAATATATAAATATGTATATATACATACATACTACTATGTTAAAGGTGTGTTATGTGCTGTTGTGTGTGTTTTCAGGTGTGGTAGTAACGCAGCTCTCGGCGAGTGACGCTGACGCCGGATCTAATGGTTGGCTGCAGTATAGGTTAGACACTGGTGCTCAAGACCGTTTCGTTGTTGACGCTCTCTCTGGTGCAGTTCTGGTCGGCAATGCTACACTGGACAGAGAGGAGCGTAGCTCGTACCGCCTGGTTGTCATAGCAACTGACCGAGGCACGCCCTCTCTCTCGGGGACGGCAACGTTATCTGTTGTTCTAGATGACGTCAACGACTCTCGTCCTCGTTTCATACGGCCTGTGCAGACGATCAGCGTTAACGAGTCAACTCCACCTGGAGAGGTCGTAGCTACGCTCACCGCCGAGGACCCTGATCTACGACCCCGTCTAGAGTATTACATCATCTCTGTGGAAGCAAAGGATGATGGGAATAATCCAGTGGTTGGGCTGCAGCAGTCGTTTGGGATTGACTTTCACACAGGTAAGCAATAATTTCTTACAAACTATGTTATAAGACATTTTTTCTTGCACTTTCAGCCCTCTGAGACATCAGCAGCTAAACACTATACGGTTTTTATTAATAATCTATTTTCTACGGATAAAATGAACCCTGTTGTGCTCTACTGTTTTAATATTTGTGTCCATCTTCTCAGGTGCTGTGTTTGTACGAAACCCCTTGAACCGAGAGCTGGTTGCCACTTTTGAGATCATTGTTTCAGTGCATGACAACGCTAGTGATGTTATTGATATGTCAGTCAGTGTACCTAATGGTAAGAAAGATCTTTCTGTCTACTTTTATTTTAATTTTTTTTCCATATTTCCTGTTTTCCTGTTATCTATTGAAAATTTGTCTTCATTTAAGAACAATCATATTGCAATCTTTTTTTCCTTTTCTTGCTTCTATTGAAAGAACTAGCATGTGTTCTGTATGCTGGATGACATGTCCCCACCAGTCCACAACCCTAACCCTAGCTTGACCAACAATGTTAACCGGTTTTGCCAGAAAAACCATGGTGGTTACCAACCAGCTTGATTGTTATCCTTCCTATGGTTTCCATGATCTAAACCAGCCTGGGGATAATTATTTGCTGTTTCTCCAACTCATTTAAATTTTATGTCTCTCCACAGCCAAATTGACCATCAACATACTGGATGTGAATGACAACGCTCCTCGTTTTCGACCTTTCGGGGTGGCAAACTTCTCAGAGAGGATTCTGGAGGGTGCTGTGCCTGGTACCACACTGCTGTCAGTGACGGCTGTTGATCCTGATAAAGGACCCAACGGACAGATCATCTACCAGCTCCTGCACCTGCCCCGTGGAGACTATATAAGACTTGAAGATCCATCTACAGGTTGCACATTTGCATTTCTGCTACATTTCTATTGACCAATCAGTGGTCTAACCCTAAACCCAAAAAGATTGAAAAATGGGTCAATTTTATAAAACATCTTGCTGATTTAATTTCATCTAAACTAAATTGTGGATGTCTTTCAATATCACTATCCACAGGTAAAATTGTGGCCAATCGGACGGTAGATTATGAACAAGTGCAGTGGTTGAACTTCACGGTGCGTGCTCAGGATCACGGCACACCTCCTAGCTTCGCTGAACTTCCTGTCTATCTGCGCATTGTTGATGTCAACGACAACAACCCAGTCTTTCAACAACCTTTATATCAGGTACATCAGCACAGACCAGAGAATCAGGCTACTTTTTCCTAGTCGTATTCAGGAAGCATTTTAATTCTGATGAAACAGTCTGACACTTTAGTGAAAATGCTTCTGTGTTGCTTTTTGATAACTTAATGCAACATTTTAATTACAAATTATATTATGAAATGTTAGTATTAGGTATGACCAATGTCACTGATATGCTAGATTCCTACACTGTGTTCCAAATTATTTAGCAAGTGACATTTCAGTACAACAAACATTCAGATTTAAATTTTTAAAAGAAAGTGTTTGTTTGTTTTATTTCTTCATATCTTTTTAGATAACTGTTATCAATCTCAGACAAAACAGTTTGCCAGGTCTAATTAGGTAAATGGAAACCCTACTTAAAGAGGTTGTTCCACATTATTAAGCAAGTCACAGTTCTCATGCAATATGGGGAGGAAAAAAGATCTTTCTGAAGATGAAAAGCATGAAATAGTGCAATGTTATGTATAAGGCATGAAAACAACTAATATTGTGTGAAAAGTGAATGTAAATTATCAAACTATCATAAGAATTGTGAGTGACTTAGAGCACAGAAGAACTTCTAAGGAAAGTTTCTGTCAAAAAATATTAGTTGTTTTAAAAGGACAGCTAAAAATAAAAAGCAGGTGTTGAGCAGCAAACAGTTATTTGAAGCTGCTGGTGTCTCTGGAGTCTCAAGAAGCTCTCCATGCTGGCTGGCAGTTGTGCGTAAAGTTGCATTTCAGGCACCTTTAACCAAACCTCACAAAGAGAAACATTTACAGTGGGTTTAGAAATACATAAAGACTCATTTTTAAATAGTTTTATTCACTGACGAATGCCGTACTACAATGGATGGTCTAGATGGATGGATTTCTGGATGGTTGGTGAGTGGCCACCACGTTCCAACAAGACTGTGACGTCAGCAGGGAGCTGACGGGTGATGATTTGGGCTTGAATATTGGGAAGTGAGATCTCTGAGGGTGTCGAAATGACTTCTGCAAGATATGGGGAAGTCAAAACTGGCCATTTTCAGCTTTGGTATAAAAAGAAGGACAATGCCTTCTGAAATACAATGCACTATGCAATATCCCATGCTGCAAAAAACACCACAGCAATAAAACTGTTTGAAAATGTATTTCTAAACCCACTGTAAATGTTTCTCTTTGTGAGGTTTGGTTAGGGGGGGCTGAAATGCAGTTTTGCACATAACTGCCAGCCTGCATGGAGAGGTTCTTGAGACTCCAGAGACACCAGGAGCATCAAATACCTGCTGCTCAACAGTGGCTTTTTTTACAGCTGTCCTTTTAACACAATTAACATGTTTGACTGAAACTTTAAGCCTTTATCTGACTGAGTTCACTCACAAATCTTATGATAGTTACATAATCTCCATTCACTTTTCACACAATATTAGTTGTTTTCATGCCTTTTGCATAACATTGCACCATTTCATCCTTTTCATCTTTAGAAACATCTTTCTTCTTTCCATATTGCATGAGAACTGTGACTTGCTTAATAATGTGGAACAACATCTTTAAGTAGGGTTTCCATTTATCTAAGTAGGCCTGGCAAACTATTTAACAAACCTGTCTGAGATTGATACCAGTTATCTAAAACGATACGGAGAAATAAAACAAACAAACACTTTCTTTGAAAAACTAAAATCGGAATGTTTATTGTACTGAAATCCCACTGATACGTCACTTGCATAATAATTCGGAACACAGTATTGAAATTGGTATTTTAAATCTTTTTAAAATTGTTTTTGAAAACTGTTAAAATATTTTTGTGTAAAAAAAATGTAGCACGGTTTCCACAAAAATTTTAAGCAGCAGAACTGTTTTCAACATTGATAATAATAAGAAATGTTTCTTGATCAGCAAATCAGCATATCAGAATGATTTCTGATCATGTGACACTGCTGCTGAAAGTTCAGATTTGCTATAACAGGAATAAATAACATGTAAAATATATTCAAATAGAAAATAGTTTTTGTGTATGTGTGTGCAGAAGTCCATTTTTGAGGATGTTGCACTTGGCACCATTATTGTGAGTGTGAGTGCGACAGATGCTGACTCCGGCCTATTCTCTGTCATTGAATACGGGCTAGTGGATGGAGAGGGCAAGTTTGGCATCACACCCACTACGGTAAGTGCGTAAGTGTGAAAACAAAGCAAAGACAAAAATAAATGTCTTGTATAATGTTTTATATTTAATATTGATGTCCTTTGTTATCAGGGTGACATCTACATCCTGTCTGCCCTGGACAGAGAGACCAAAGACCGCTACACTCTCACAGCCTATGCCAGGGACAACCCTGGCGGCAGCCCCAATAACCGCAGAGAAAACTCCGTCCAGGTATGGATGAGATAAAAAAACAAATATATGAAATTGTGCCCATTTTATTGCATCTGAAATAATTTGAATGCATTTCACATCACAATTTTGACTTCCAAACAGAAAAGTAGGAACTTGGAGGCAGCATAAGTTGCCCTTTTAAGCTACTGATTAAAATATTTTTAGATCTGGCTCGTTCATCCTCTCAATGTGAAATCAACATTCAAACAACCTGTTCTGCAAACTGCAAAGGCTGTTGACCATAGTTGACCACAGGCACATAAAAGAAAAACCAAACATGGACAAAAAGTCTTGAGCAAGAGAGACCATGACGCAGACGAGGTGGAGTCTCCTTCACTTCCAGTTCCTGTTTAAGAAGGATATGAAGAGAGCATCAGCTGTGCAAATGAGGTTTCACAAGACTTGAAAATCGTGAGTTGGCCGAGCGTTCAGCTCACACTTCCTCTATTCACACTCTGATGGTACGAGGAAGTGGGAAGTATAGAAGCAAAACAAGCAGAAAATCAAAATATCATCAGCTGGTTCAATGTACATTGTAAACGTTGCATAATATTTAGAAAATATTTAAAGCGACAAATGCGAGTAAAATGCACCAAATCGGCTTTGGTGAATCCAGTTGGCCAGTAACTTTTTGGAAACGGCATCCTCATTATTGAATTGTTGTTTTGCTGTATCCCCAACCAGTGTTTAGATATCAAACTCTCGTGCACATTTTTGTTTGCATTTTTTTGCACAGAACATTTCAGTTTCATGTGAGCAGTCTTGCATGAGCTGACCTCAGATACTTGGCAAAACAACCAAAAGAGTTTTGTTTTGGTACTCCACCTTTAACACCTCTGTACCGGATCTCTGAACTTATGTTTCTGCATCTTTCAGGTGCAGTTGACAGTTATGGATGTAAATGACTTCCGTCCACGTTTCTCAGAGAGAGTCTTCACCACTAGTGTGTTTGAGAACGAGCCGGTTGGTACATCGGTGATCACACTGAAGGCCACTGACCTCGATGAGGGCGAGAATGCATTACTTACCTACAGTCTGCAGGGCCCTGGAGCGGGTACAACACACACAGACATACAGAAATATACAGCAGTCAACATTTGAAGTGGATCAAAAAAGTTAATCAAAGTTGTCCTAGGAAGAAGGTTTTAGAACATCTTTGATGAAAGGTTTTGATCCACTTCAAATGTTGACTACTATAGATACATGGGTTGTGCAGAATTCAGAATTGAAGAATTGTCTCTCTTTTAATTCATGAGCCAGAGTTTGAATCGAATTAGCACACAGGATGTTGAAATGAAACTTTTATGTATATAATTTATGTAATTAATAATAACTTTAATAATTATAATATATAAAACATTGTGTTGTGTAACCTTGAGCAGTTACATTTCAGTTTGTTTCTTTTAAATTTATACCACTAATACTATTTCCTTAAATTCTTGTTTTTTACCTTGATTACAATTCAAATTCAGGAAATGAATTGGAAAATAAAGGCATTTTCAGTTCAGTTTTGATGTAGATTTGGATAAACACACTCTAGTACAGCTACAGCGTTTGATGTTGCTGCTGATGGCTTTTCCTCTTTCTATTATAGATGCGTTCTCTCTGGATCCTGATACTGGGCTGATTCGTTCCCTGCGGTTACTGCAGAGTTTTGAGAGGTTTAATCTGACTATGGTGGCGACCGATCATGGCAGACCTCCCCTCTGGGGCACCGCCAGTCTTCAAATCACTGTCATAGATGTCAATGACAACAGGCCTGTCTTTGTACGGCCTGCCAATGGCACTATCATGCACATACTAGAGGTGTGTAATGGTGAAAAACCAGTCACTCATTATTTTTGTTACTAAAGCATGTTTTCATCAGCTATGTTTCCTTTCACCTATTTTAATGCGATTTTGGGATATCACATAAAACAACACTGGATGGAAAGGCCAAGATGCGCATCATTTATAAAAAACTGATCAATTTATTATTCGATTAAAAGACATAAACTAGGATTGAAACATATTTACAGAATAAATCCCTCACAACAAAAAACTCATGTGACTTTGCCTCAACAGAGGATGCGATTGGATAACTGAACTAACCAGTGGATTAGTTTCATTGCACAGCATCTCAAATGTTGATTTGATCATTCTGATATACCTGAGCCAAAGTCTGTCATCAGAATGATTTGGTTTAATTCCCTCACAGAGTTGTCTCGCTTGATTGTGTTCCCAAACACCAGGCCTTACTGCATTTTGTCTGCATACTCTGAGACGCAATAATTTATGATGTAGGGAAAAAAGAGCAACAGTGACATCCACCAATTGCAGCAACTTCCGTTTTTATTACAGATACAGTATTTTGCACCAATTTCCCAGGAAGTCACTAATTTGTTTTCTTGAACACATTGGATGGAAAAACTGCTTTATTCGCAAATGTTTTATGCAATATTCCAATTTTGTGCATAAGTTTAAATTTGCAACTTTGGATGGAAACATAGCTATTGTTTTATTGTAATTCAAGGCAGAGTTCCTCACTCATCTTATAAAGTACAACTCAACCACTTTGACGTGTTTCTCAGCTATTCCTTCTTTGATCTTCCTGTTGCTAAAGAGAGTGTGAGAAATTTAATTGTAAAGCCCTTTAGTCCGTCTCCGAGCCCAAGTGATGAAACCAACCCCAGTGTCTCAGAGGTGTTAGCCATAGTGTCGTAGCAGATAGTATTTTGAGTATTTAAAAAAAAAACTTTGTAAGATTCTTTGAAAGGAAATGCTACCTTCAAGACAATCTAGAGAGTGGTGCATCTGAAATGGCATTCTGAGTATGTACTTCATTTGAATGTGAATTTACAGAATTTCACCAGCTGTTTTTCAAATACTATATTGTATTTGGAAATAATACTCTTTTTCACATTCTACAAAGTAGGGAAGTATTCGATTTCGGACGCAGCGTTGGATTAGATCGAAAAGTACTAAACAGACATTTTTATGCATCAAACAACAAATTTAAATTAAGAGATTCCCTGCTTGTGGTTTTGACTGAAATCTCTTACGTGGACAAATTTACAGGAATGGGTTCTCACTGTTTGACACTTTGACCCAAATGTGTCACATGGAGGTCTGTCGTATTTAATGCACCATATCTCGATTGTAAGAGATTGGATGACCTATATTTGGCATCATGTATGAGTGAGCGTTCTCTCATGTTTTGTGTGTGTCGATGCAGGAACAGCCTCCTGGGCTGGTGGTGTATGAAGTGTTCGCCACAGACGAGGATGAGGGGGTGAACGGAGAGGTCCGGTACAGCTTCCTGCAGACTGGAGCGGGAAACAGAGACTGGGAGAACTTCCATATAGATGCAGTGACAGGAGTGATCACCACTGCGGTTAAACTGGACAGAGAGAAACAAGCCCTGTACAGCGTGAGTCTTTCTTTTATAACCAAGGCCACTGAAAAAGTTGCACTTTAATGACAAAATTCAGGACCCTCAAAAGTTGTACAATAACAATTGAAATCTCTGTATTTGTGTGTAGCTTGTTGTGGTGGCATATGACCTCGGACAGCCCGTCCCATATGAGACCATGCAGCCGCTGCAGGTGGCTCTGTCTGACATTGACGACAATGAGCCCGTCTTCCTTAAGCCTCCGGTAATGTTTTGGTCACTGTTTTGTTTTTGTTTTTTAACAGATCAGATTCGTCACTCTATTTTTCAAGTACAGACTGTAGGCCAGTTTAATATTAAAGGAACAGTAAGTGATTTCTGAGAAATGCTGAAAGTGGATCAGACCGAGCACCACCACACATTTGTAGCCAATCAGCAGTAGGGGGCGTTTCCGTCTTTGTTTGGGAAAGGAGATAGAGTGAGCAAGAAGGATATCTAAAGAAAGACTGTAGAAAGAGAGATGGCTGAGAGACATTACAAAAGAGAAAAAGTCAGAGGAATATCACTGGAAAAAGAAGGGTTATGATCAGGCAAGATCTTTAGGACCTGCGTTAATATTAGAGAAGCTTTCCAGCGCTGGAGAGACCTAAGCATGGAAAACAGATGCCTATGTTGCATTGTTTCTGCTCCATACTGCTCCATTTATTTTTTGAAATTGCTTACTGCACATTTAAAGGGTCATGAAAACCCAGAACACATTTTTTGAGCTGTGAACAGATATGTATAGGGAGCACATCATTGAAAACACTTAAGGTACTCATTAATTTTATTTATAAGTTGAAATTAGTTATTTTTGCATGTTTCAGAGCGATTTCTCCAGCAAGATCTGGAGTGCTTGTTGGCTCCAAGTATGGGCTGGTCGAACATGCTGACATCAACAGTTTCTGCATTTATTCATGACGAAAAGCTCATTGAATCCAATCACTGCGCTGTAGTATGCATAAGATTATAATTGCGGTATTATGCATGAGGAAGTATCACTTCTCTTGCCTCTGTCTCTTGTCATTTAGAGACATATCGTTGGTGCTCCTTTCCTCAGTGCTACAACACAAAAATGCGTTTTCCTGCGACGCGACCAGAGCAGAAGTTTGGGTGCATGTGGATTGTTTTGCTGTAATTTACCAGCACAAATGAAAAATATGTTTGCATAAGATCGCATTACAGCGGAGAATTCAAATGTCACAAAAGTGACATTTGACCTCTGCCCGCTCTGCTTTCGGACTCGCGAGCTGTATGTAGGCCTATGTTTCCCCCAGCACAGCAAGCACATGAGTGTTGTTTGTATTTTTCCCCAATGCGGTCAGAACTGGAGTTTGAATACGAACACATCAAAAATACAATTATGATATACATGCAATTATGAAACCGCGCATATGATCGGTTTCAGCACGGAGCTCCGCTTTGTGTTTTACAACTCTAGCCACGTGGCTCATAGCTCATATACAGAATAAAGTATCCGTGTTTAAAGTTTTTATAGACATATTTCACATATTCTCCTGCACCAAACATTAACCAGCACGGTGTATGCACACATATTTCATCAAGTCTTCTTCAAATGAATTATATGTGCAAACTGAACACCAGGGTAAAACGGGGGTTTCATGACCCTTTAAAGAACTTTCACGTCAGGAAATTTGATGCTTGGAAATCAGTGGTGTAGCCTATCTGAACACGAAGACACAATTATTCTAATAGACAAAAGACTGATTTAGATCGAAAATTCAAAGAAAAATGGACAAAAAATAAACTATGTCTTTATTCTTTCTGTGTTAAACTAAGTGTTGTTTATCATGAGACTGCAGTGCTCGTAAACATAATCAAAGTAGCCTATTATTAGCCCTTTTAAATATTCTTTTGCATTTCTCCCTTGTGCTTGGGAGTTTGTTGTCATTTTCTCCGTGTTCATGTATTAATATTCATTATTCTGTATAATGAGTGTGTTGTATGTCTGTGCTTCATTGGTTGTTCTCTCCCCTCTTCCCCCCCTCTACACTCCCACTTTTCCAGAGCTTTACACGCCCATTTTAACAGAGTTTTTGAGCTTTGTGGTGTGAATGACCAGGGTAAAACGGGGGTTTCATGACCCTTTAAAGAACTTTCACGTCAGGAAATTTGATGCTTGGAAATTTTCTCACCACTTATTGCTTAAGTCTTAACATTTGTGTGTTGCGTGTATTTCAGAGAGGAAGTTTGCCGTATCAGTCTCTTTCAGTACCGGAGCACTCGTCTCCTGGGACTGTTGTGGGTAATGTGACGGGTGCAGTTGATGCGGACGAAGGTTCTAATGCTATCGTCTACTATTTCATCGCAGGTGTGGAGACAACGTTAAACCACAAAAATGAACCCGTGCACTTGCATCATTATACGATGTTTATCCAATGTTATGCTCCGTTCAGCAGGAGATAAGGAGTTTATGTTTTGGAATTTTGGATCATGTGCACAGCCTGAATTAACATGTATCTGACAGTAATCTCACTGCCGAACATATTAATGAAAGAATATATATGAGGGTCAGTGAACCTAGGTCTCAAACTAACTCTTTTGATCAACTACTGGAGGTCAAGACTCTTTCTTCATAGAATGTTTCTGCCTGCATTTTCCATTTTGCTCAATTTCGTTGCATAAGTAGAAGATGCTGAAATTCAGATTTTTGAGAAACTTCCTGTGTAAACTCAGCAGAACAATGACTATGTTCAAAATAGAACACTAACATACTACACTTTGCATACTGTAGTAAATTTGCTAAAGTATGTGCAATACAATAAAGCTTACTGTGCTGAGTACAATATCCTTCAATCCAGTGTGCTTAACACAACCTTCCAATTAAGCATGATAAATGAACTGTCCAAAATTATAGCAGTGATTTTTAATATCTCTATTAATTCATTATTTGATCAAACTGCCATTAAGACATTTTTGCACATTTGATAGTATAGCAAAAGTGTTTGCATCATTTACTATTTAAAAGAATACTATGCCATATGAAGTGTATACTGCAGAGTATTCAATAAATATTAAGGTAGTATTCACTGCATACACAGCCAGTGTAAACGTATTATTAACTGCATTACTAATGTTCTTCTCTAGGAGGCGATACTGAGGGAAACTTTGGTATGAGTGTGGCAGGGGTTTTACGGGTCAAGAAAGATCTGGATCGGGAAGAAATCCCTGTGTATTCCATCATCGTTAAAGCTTCCAGTAACCGAAACTGGTCTCCTCCAAAAGGTCAAAGGTCACAGCGGGCCCAAGTGCTTGACCCGAGCCGTGACCCCACATTACAGGAAGTAAGAATCTTCCTTGAGGACATCAACGACCAGTCTCCGAGATTCACAAAGATGGAGTACACTGCAGGTAACAGATTTGTTTATTTTGATACTATTTTCAAGTTTCTTTGTTCTGTATTTAAAGGTGCAATGTGTAAATTTTAGGAGGATCTATTGACAGAAATGCAATATAAGATACATAACTATGTTTTCAGTGGTGTATAAAGACCTTACATAATGAACCGTTATGTTTTTATTACCTTAGAATGAGCCATTTCTATCTACATACACCGCGGGTCCCCTTACATGTTAAATCACCATTTTAAGCCGGGATGTTTCTACAATAGCCCTAAATGGACAAACTGCTCTACAGAGCGCGTTTGCTTGACTGGCTACTCTCTTCTGTCTCAGACGACGACATATTTGTCCTGTTGGCCACCGTAGCTTCTCTATATTGCAATTCACAACCTCACCGCTAGATGCCGCTAAAATTTACACACTGCACCTTTAATTATGTTAATAATTAATCTGTATGTAATTATTTTATTTCAGTTTTCTGACTTTAGGCTTTCAATAATTTTGCATTAAATATTTTAATTTTATTTTATTATTTGTTTATTTTTATTATTGTTTTAAACTATAAGCTCAAATATGGGCTTTTCTTCTACTTGTAACTTTTAAACTCTTTTGGTCTTCTAATTTTTCTTTTGCTCCTCATCTAAATTTGATTGAATTTAATGTTTTCGGTCTCTGTCATCAAAATTGTAAAATATAATGTATTATGTATAATGTACTATAATTTCATTAAAAAACTGGCATAAATAAGTTATAAAAACATAGTAAAAAAGTTATCAAGACTTTCATATAACATAAATAAAAATTATATTATTTATTATTGAAATCAAATTGACATTNTAATTATTATTATTATTTTAATTATATTTTAATATATTTAAAATATATATTATTTTATTTTATTTTAATATAAAGCAACCCCTGGGACAACCCCTATGGTATGTCCTTATTTATATAGCAAGGAAACGTGTTTATTTCTGAGCTTACCTGTCTCTCTCTCTCTATCAGGTGTGGCTGCAGACGCTAAAGTTGGCTCTGATCTGATTCGGGTTCAAGCGATTGATAATGACATTGGCAACAACAGTCTTGTTCTTTATCACATTCTGTCCATCCGCTACATCAAACTGCATTCCAATGACTCTGAAGACATGGGCAACGTGTTCATCATCGGTCTGTGTGCTCTACACACTCTTCAAATTTCTGTTGAAATGTCAGTTTACTTAAATGCCATTTATTGAATGATGTTATTGTAGTGACTTTTCTTTTTTTTTTCAGGTGAAACTGATGGAATCATCCGTACGTTCGACCTGTTCATGGCGTATGATCCGGGTTATTTTGTGGTGGAGGTGCTGGCGAGAGATCTGGCAGGACACAGTGACGTGGCTCTGGTGGGCATTTACATTCTGAGAGACGACCAGCGGGTGAAAATCGTCATTAATGAGATACCGGAGCGAGTTCGGCTGTTTCAGGAGGAGTTTATAAGCCTGCTCTCAAACATCACAGGAGCCATAGTCAACACTGATGACGTACAGGTACATGTGTGTTTGTGCTGTCATTGTTAATATTGTGAGAAATAAGATTACTAACCTGTCTGTACGAAGTAATATCCAATATTTCTCCTGTCTTGGCCATGCAAATGAGTTAATTCAGATATTTCTTTCCCATAGTTTCATGTGGATAAGAAGGGAAGAGTGAACTTTGCTCAAACCGATGTTCTGATTCATGTGGTCAACAAGCAGACCAACCGTATTCTGGATGTGGAAAGGTAAGAGTTACAAGGCTAATACAAATGTGAGTTTCTTGAACTGTGTCCCAGGGGTTGCTTTATATTGAAATAAAATATTTTTAAAGCAATTAAAATATTATTTATATAATGCATAATTTTTTCTTATCTTTTTTTGTTGCATGGTCACATTAAACTTTCTTGGAACTTTTTATCATGGTGTTATCTTTTTTTTTTTATTATTATTCTACTGAGATTTTGAGGCTTTTATTAGATTGTAGTTTTTTTTACCCTTGATCCAGACTTTTATTTCTACACTATGACAATCCATCATAAAAAAGTATGGATGATTTATTGATTCACTAAATTGATTCATTGTTTTTCAGAGTGATTCAGATGATCGATGAGAACAAGGAGCAGTTGAGGAATCTGTTTCGAAACTACAACGTTCTGGATGTTCAGCCTGCCGTGACCGCACGCGCACCTGATGACCTCACCACCTTACAGGTGTGTGTATGTGTATTCAGTGTATTTGCTGTATCAAGAATACATTATATACAGAACGAACACCTCTTTTATCTCTTTCAGATGGCCATTATCATCTTGGCAGTTTTACTCTTCCTTGCTGCCATGTTGTTTATCCTGATGAACTGGTATTACCGCACAGTGTGAGTACTTGTGAACAGATTATGGCATGTGTTTCATTCTGAATGAACTGAGATTAGTCAGAGCACTTAATGCTTTTTAGATTTTTAGAGAAGATGCATTAGGTTCTCATACCACATAAGATCCTGTTCTGCCACTTGTCATGTTCACTCACTTCCTTTTCAATGCATAACCAGAGGTTATCTGTGGTTCTGTTATAAGCATTTAAGGTTTTTTTTGTTTGTGTTTTAAACAGGCACAAAAGGAAGCTGAAAGCAATTGTTGCCGGCTCCACAGGTAAAATGCTGGGAATGTCCCATCCCTCTGATTGGAGGAAGCAGAAACTAATCCTCATGTTGAAGTTGGACAAACATGGCTTTGTGTTAATGTTGTTACTGTAATCTCTCTCTATCTGCAGGAAATCAGGGGTTGATGGATATTCTGGATATGCCCAACACTAACAAGTACACGTTTGAAGGGTGAGATGGCGATAGAACGATGTTGGTGATATGAGCCTTTTTGTATAGGCGCTTTTACAACCGTCAGGCCAAACCGTTCTAGTTGCTTAACCATTCCATTTAGTGCCGATTTGGCCAAGCCGGTACGGATATGGTTTCATTTTCCACTGTGGAGAAAAACAGAAATCGACCAATCCTGAGTGGCGACGTCACTACACGCATTCTACCAGCACTATTCAACATGGTTAGACAACCGTGCTGAGAATTCCGGGCTGTGAACGTTTTGTAATCTTGCCATGTCGAACCAAGCTCAAGTGGAAATATATGTGGAACTGTTTTTTGCCATTCTTAGAACCTTTCGGCCCAATGGTGGAAAAGCGGCTTATGTGATAACAGGGCTCCAGACTGCTAAAATGGTCACAAGTGTGACAAAGCACAACATATTCTTACTAAATGTGAAAACATTCAAATATGTTCAAATTATAGTGTTGGTTATTATCTGTATCACAATGCTTCTCTTTCTCTGTATGTGTTTAAAGAGCGAATCCAGTGTGGCTGGATCCTTTCTGCAGGAATCTGGAGTTAGCTGCGCAGGCGGAGCATGAGGACGACCTTCCTGAAGACCTGAGTGACATCGCTGACCTCTGGAACAGCCCGGCTCGCACACACGTAATTCACACACAAAAACACTGTCAGAATCATGCCATGGTGCATGTATTGTCATCACAAGAACCTAAACCTTCTCTTTGTAAAATACGGAACGGATATCTTGCCTTTGTAGAGTACTAAACTGACATCTTGAGCTTTATAGGGTACTAAATAGATATCTTGTCTTCTATAGGGTACATTTGGACGTGAGCCTCAGGCCTCTAAACCAGAGGATGACAGATATCTACGAGCTGCTATTCAGGAGTATGACAACATTGCCAAACTAGGGCAAATCATGAGAGAGGGACCCATCAAGGTGAGAACATGCACTACAAATCTAACATCTAACTCAAGAGTTTATGATAAAGATGTTAAAGGCATAGTTCACCCAAAAATGAAGAATATGGGTAATGAAACAGTTGATGGGGCCCTATTGACTTCCATAGTATTTTTCCATACTATGGAAGTCAAAATATCTTCTTTTGTGTTCAACAGAAGAAAAAAATTCATACAGGTTTGGAACAACTTGAGGGTGAAGAAATTATGACAGAATTTTCATTTTTGGGTGAACTATCCCTTTAAGGCTGGAGTGCATAAACAGGCAAACCAAATAAAACTTTGATAGCAAACAACATGAACAAACAGAAAATGGAATCATCATTTTTGACATACTTCAAATGTATTTCAAGTTTACAATCATCATTTATGGTGTTATTTTGTCTAAAACAAGACTTTGGGATGCTAAAACATAATGTGAAGTGAGATCATGTTCTTAATGAGTTGAAATATCAGTATCTTGCTGAAGAATTCAGTTCATAAGACACCATATGACCAATGCTGCCATCCAATCAGGGCTCGCTGCTCAATGTGGTTCTGGATGACTACCTGAGACTCAAAAAGCTGTTTGCTGCTCGTCTGGTCACCAAATCAACCAGCCACGGTGACCAATCATCAGTCACAGAGGTGGGCGATGTGACTGGGTGCTGTGTTTGCTCTTCCTCTGCACCCCTCTTCCTCACTACTGGCTGACTATGTCTCCACCCTGTCCTATCAATAGAAACCCTGGGTTATCCTGCTGTCCAGAGAGACCTGTGTTCTCAACACAGTCATGTGACCCTGCTAATGTTTCCCAGGTTGTTTTACAGCCTTCTCACTGCTCTTCACTGCTTCACAGATGTGTTTGCTGCTCTCTCTTGGTGTTTCCGCTTAACCTGCTGTAAAATTGTGTTGTTCTGTTGTTAATCTTTTTTTTCTCCTTCTTCTTTACCTTGTCTTCAATCCATTGTCTACCAATGTATAATTCCATGCATCCTTCTATCTACCCATCATGCATCCATCTTTGATTGTATATGTCCATAATTCCATCCCACCATTCATCACATTCATGCATCCATCCATTCAAAATTGTATCCATCATTCTTTCTTTTCATCCATCATACATCCATCCACCAATCCATAAATTCATTCAATCATCCATCCTTCTTTCTAACCACCATCATGCATCTGTTTATCTATCCATGCATCTACCAATCCATAATCCCATACATCTATGATTTCCTCGATCTATAATTCCATCCTTCAACGCATGCATTCATCACTCCATCATGTATCCATCCACCAATCTGTAAATTCAATCATCCATCAACCAACCAACCCATTATCCATGCATCCATGTTTGCATCTATAATTTCATCCCACCCTACATTCATTCATCCATTCATCATTGTATCCATCATTCCTTCCTTCCACCTTTCATGCATCCATCTACAAATCCATAAATTCATTCAATTATCCATCATTCCATCCATCCATCAACCAACCAACCCATTATCCATGTATATTTCATGCATCCATCTTCCAATCCATATATTCATTCAATTATCCATTCTTTTATCCATCCATCATGCATCCATCTTTGATTGTATCTATATCCATAATTCCATGCCACCATGCATGCATGCATTTATCACTCCATTGTTGCATTTCATCCATGCATTCATCCATCCGTTCTCCTCTCTCAGCTGATCCAAAGTGACCTGGATGATGATGACGATGAACGCGTTGGTGTCGGAGGTCGAGGAACCCTTCGCTTCAAGCACAAGCTCCCGATCGAGCTCAGGGGTCCTGACGGGGTGCACGCGGTTCACGGCAGCACGGGCACGCTTTTGACCTCTGACCTCAACAGCTTGCCTGAAGATGACCAGCGGGCTCTGGCACGCTCCCTTGAAGCCTTGCACGCAGATGGCGGACTGTATGCTGAACGCAACGCCCGAACAGAATCCGCAAAATCAACACCATTACACAGAAACAAGGGCAGCGACACTCTGTCCGAGAGTCCGTTAGAGATCACAGAATTATGACTAGCCGAGGCCTCGCTGGTCTGAGAAAACTACAGTGTGCACGTCACTCCTGGCTCTTTGTTTTCCCGGGGTTTGGAGGAGAGTTCAGGTTTGTAAGGGCCAGGTGTGAGGAGGGGGTGTAGATGTGTGTGTGGACCGGGAACACCCAAATCAACTTGTCAGGGCTGTTTCAAGA
Organism: Anabarilius grahami; assembly: GCA_003731715.1. Taxonomy (NCBI): domain Eukaryota; kingdom Metazoa; phylum Chordata; class Actinopteri; order Cypriniformes; family Xenocyprididae; genus Anabarilius; species Anabarilius grahami. Next base: position 3,023,821 of record RJVU01057857.1, on the reverse strand, counting down.
GTACTGAGACTTTAACCACACACACTCAAACTACACAATGAGAAGCGGATGCACTCTCAGACCAGTGGAAGGCCGAACACGGACACTAGTTTTTATTTAGTTACTTTTTCATATTTGAATGGGGCTCCAGAGAATAACATGATGATGTTTGTGTATAATGAACAGTTTATGAGAGTAAATCTCTAGGGCTTTTCACACCACAATTAACCCTGGATTAAGCAACATTTCACACTTGTTATTTTGGAAAAGGGTTTAACTGAAGCCAGAACAGAGTTAGTATGGCAGTGCCAGGGGTATATAGTGTGAAACAATGCAGTGATAGTCAGTATTGATGAGTTTAGCAACAGACAACTAATCGTAAATGAAATCATTCAAATATTCATGCACTTCATATGGCCGCCGGAAGTATCTTTTTACACCAGGTTTAGTAGAAAAGTTAATATATAAAAATGTTGAACAGTGGAGCTGGAGAGATTAAGAAACAGTATTATTTTATTATTTTTATACTTTTTTATCTATAATATTTTTCAGAAGACTTAAAGATGAAGTGTTGAAGTTCACAAAGCAGAATTGCACTGTTTTCGTGCAGGCTTCCCATACAGTTCTCCTGTCCGCTATTGGTTGAAAAATGGATAGCCCCGGCCCGAGCGGACGCCGTCGGCTGATCCCCAGACAGCAACATAGTGTGGCCCAGATCCGGTCCACATCTGATACATGTGGATTACATGCGGACCAGATGTGGGCCGGATCTGGGCCGACACTATATTGCTGTCAGGGGACTTAATGGCTGCGTTCCACTCCAAATTTTTACGCCCTTCACGTGCTAACTTCCCTCTGTCTCATGGACTCAAATGCTTACGTTGCAAGAGTGCCCACTACTGGAGGAACTCAGGATTAAGGTTTAAATGAAACGCACTAAGCCCTTGATCACTTGGAATTCACTATGGAGCTGATTTATTATTTAAACCCCTTTTCTTCTTATGAATTTGTTTATGCACCATTCTATTTGCTTATAAGTTGTTGGAGAAAATATAGCTATAAAATACTATAGGTATATGAGCTTTGGAGAAAAATAAGATTACACAAATGAAACAAAATATCAATAGTATAAACTTTGACTGTGAATATAAGGTAGCTACAAATATTATGTGATTAAATATCAACATAATTAATATATTATACACTATTATGCGATTAATTCCCAAAATAATCAATATATCATACACTTCAGTTAAGCATGATTTGCTATGACAGTCAAGTTGAATTGTGGGATATAGAGCTGCTTGAAGTGTACATCAAAGTAGACTCGGTCAAAATTGAGGGGACGAGGGTCTGTCCATATAAACTTCCCTCGTCCACTTCTCGAAGTGGAACACACTTCGAAATGGCGGCAGGGATTCCCCCGAGGGGGAGTGCTTAGGGAAGTTTGCGAGTGCATGTCTAAAATTGGAGTGGAACCCAACCTAAATTGCCTCGAGGGATCGAGGGATCTAACCTACATATGACTGACCGGCTCTGCTTCAGAATATCACTGTTCACATACTTCAAAATACTGGCGATATCACAGTGTTTTCCAAGTAGTAGTTCTGTGATATAAAGGATCTTGTATTATGTGCATTAGGTGCCGTTCATAAAGAGCTTAATATGGAGCACAGCAGATTAGGACAGAACAGATTTTTAATTTTTTTTCATTAATCAAAATAACTTCCCCTCCCTCTTGCATCAACATCTCTTCTCTTCTCTTCTCTTCTCTTCTCTTCTNACCTACATATGACTGACCGGCTCTGCTTCAGAATATCACTGTTCACATACTTCAAAATACTGGCGATATCACAGTGTTTTCCAAGTAGTAGTTCTGTGATATAAAGGATCTTGTATTATGTGCATTAGGTGCCGTTCATAAAGAGCTTAATATGGAGCACAGCAGATTAGGACAGAACAGATTTTTTATTTTTTTCATTAATCAAAATAACTTCCCCTCCCTCTTGCATCAACATCTCTTCTCTTCTCTGGTGACGTTTATTGGCGTGAGGGCGGGACAAACTGTCACTCACATGAGATCAACCAATTGCAAACCATAACCGTCCAATCAATTTGATCAATTCCCCATGGACAAAATCAAGTCCCGCCCTATATTTTTTTCTAGTTTGAGAGGCCGTTTCACTAGGATATACACATCACAATAGGGAAGAATTCTATCGCATCTTCTGTTTCATGCCATCTTTAAACATTTTTTTTTTTTTAATGACACACTTTAACTTTAAGACAGTGGATTTTAGATGGTGACTTTCCACAGATGTTTGTTAAGCAGGTTGCGTGCTGTACTTGTCTGATCAATGTTATTAACAATGTGAAAACATGCATTGAAAATTAGTTTTTTTAGCCTGGGTTAACAGTTAAGTGTGAAAAGCCCATCTGATATAAAGAGGAAAAGACTACAAAATAGACTGTATTGCAAGCTTCTCTGTACCGATGTCCTTTACAGACAGGATTTAAGACTTTACAGAAATGACCTAATGAACTCTGTTTAAAAATGTGAACTGTCTGGGGTGAAAACAAAGTGGAATCTGCATTCAACAAAATGGATAAAAAGATGTTTCATGGACCAACGAGGAAACCCAGTCAGCTGACCAAACACTGTTTCCACTTGAACTTAGAGGCCAGAGGTTTGTGTCTGGTCAAGTGAACGACAACAACACTATTCATTTAGTTTTTGCTTGAACTGAGGGACTTGTCATGTGTGTCATGGTTTTAATAAAAACGGCAGTGAAACTCGTGCTTGTAAGGTTCATGAGATGCCATAACTCAATTTGAACTTTAAAAAAGAAGAAAAGTCAACCTGTTAAAATATGACAGAACACTACCAGAACACTGCCACCTAAGAGAGGGGGAAAAACATGTTTTTATTTTCTTTTACTTTTTTGATATATAAAAATAAAGAATACAAACGATATTTTTGGAAAAGAAAAATGCTGACCTACCAAACAGAGTTGAGTGTAAATGGTTGTATTTAAGTGTATTTATTTTTCAACATTTTATACCAGATTATTTAAGCGGTGTGTGTTGTATGGCATTATTTTTTTATATTCCTCTTTTTTGTAACTTTTCTTTGTCATTATTGTCTAGTCACCAGCGTTGAGGCTGTGGGTGAAAAAAATCTTTGTGGATCTTGTTTGAATAAAGGAAATATGCAACGGTTTTGCCTCAAGGACCTGAAGATGATGATAACATACTGACCAACGCAACAGTCGCCAAGAGGAGGGCATTCCTTTATGTATTGAAGCCCAGCAACAGGATATTAAAGAGCGTAAAGTACATGATACACTGACAGACAACATACATTTCTCAGACGTCACGTTACATTTAGAATAATGTGTTTATCAAAATCGAACTGAAAAAGATTAAAAACATCCTGAGCCCCATTAAAAACTACTATTGTCAAAGTTTGTTGTATAGGAATGTATTGTAAGCCCAAAGTTGTCTTGTTTAGTTTGGTATCGTGTTATGCCTCCTGCTCGATAATATAAGCGACTACCAAGATTCTTCTGCCATCTTCTGGCAGTTATAAATAAAACACAGATGCTTGAAATCACCACAGTCAAAACGGACAATTGTTAATTTTTCTTATGGAATTTTGCAGTGTATATTAAATGATTTTATCAGCGCACCTCTTTTTTTCTTTTGTGCCCTCATAACCTTTCATCATCTGGTGCGTTCAAGTCCTCCTGGGAAGTTCGTATTTATTAGTTGGGAATAGAGGGTATGTACGTGACGTCACCATCGACCATTACGACTGCGGTCACGCCCACTGAGTGGCAAAAGACTGAGCGGCAGCATTGGTTTTGAGCGTGAATGTCGCGAAAAACACTTCCAAAACGGGAAAGAGCTTTGTGATTGACTGTACAAATAGCTTTGACACAAAACCTGAGGTATATATTTTAAAAAAATGCAGAAAGCAACAGAAAAAAAGCAAATGGATCACTGCAATTCACAGAAACATCTCCACTCCAGCAGAGAAACATGGATTTGCAGTTATCATTTTGTGTCAAATTGTTGGATTTTGAGGTAAAATCATACCGTATATATTGTATTGTTATATATTATGTTGACAACTCATCAATTAAATATTTTCGATCTTATATTCTGCATAATTTGGTGTTTTTAAATAAACAACACTGACAAAAACTATACTATAAAACTATACATGTTTTAGGGCTGGAAAATATGACAATATAACATTGATATAAGTGATTACGCGGATTTAAACCTACCTATATTGTAGTTATATAAATATTCACAGGCAGATTTGCTTTATGTATTTCCCCGGCGTTCAAATCAGGCACATATAAATGTCAGGAAACACTCCTGGCTGCATGTCAATATCCATGGATTAGGTTTATTTGACAAGTTGTAAGAAACACTTTCAATTCCAACCTTTAATGTAATTCGTTAGTTTTACTCGTGTTTTCTCAGTTTCCCCTATTAAATCCAGTCACGCAGCAGGTTCTTTTGCCACTCAGTCCAGCTGAGGGAGCGCGCTTTCGGCGGGAAAGTGACGTCGACGTATACCCTCTATTCGTGTTAACGTCAGGTGTCTAAATCTCGTCTGAACAAGATGGTGTACCTTTTAATTAACTACACAAAAATACAGCAAGGTTCTTAAACTCTGCTTGTAGAAAATAAAGAACAAATGTGAATCGGCTGTGTTTTGCTTCTTTGTGTTTTAATTTATGAAGCCAATGTATCGTTAGAGCAGTTCGCTTATTTTGTTGTAAAAGAACATTCCCAGCTTTCCACTCGCATTTACGACTTTCTGACATGACTTGATATCAGGGCGGGAGTAGCTGTCAACCACAACTATGGACAAAATTATGTCCCACCGTACTTTTTTTTCCTCGTTTGAGAAGCCGTTTCATTTGGATTATACCTTACAATGAAGACAAGACAATCGCAACTCCCGTTTCATGCATGTAAATAGTTCATAAAACCATTCTTTTGTCAATTGTCACACAATTCAAAGAATGGTTTGTGAATAATTACCAGAACTTTTTCAGGTCCACTATATTTAATATGCATACTCAAAGACAACTCTACTAAAGTTCAGCCACATCAAACTTTATTGACTTAGAAAAAAAGCTTTAGAAAGACTTCCAAAAGCTTTGTTTGTTTTTGACAGACCAGAGCAAGTCAGTGAAACTGAATGGGATGACATTATAGTTCAGAAATAGTCTCCGACTGGTTCAGTTGAGAAGTCTGAGTCGGCCTGTGATTGATGGGGATCACAGTAAGATCAAATCAGGTTCTAATTAGTTGTTGAGAAACGTCTGGTAGGATCTGCATTATGTGGCACGTGATGTGGAGCTGGTCGAAGCGGAGGTGCCAGATGTCAGAGGCATTTTCTTCAGCGTTCGGTTAAGCTAGAGAACATGAAAAGGTACAATCAAAATGTGACAATGTAGATGTTAAATTCATAAATACATTTACATAAAGTTGAATTACACAAGGAAATGACTAGAATATGTATGTTTGAAAAATAATTTAAGTGTACCTCCTCAAACTTGTGGATCTGTCGGATAAAGAAATCTCCATAGCGACGGGCAACCTTGGTGTCTGCGATATGGATCATATCCTGATGGAAGACAAAGTGATCTTTTTTAGTCACCGCACTCACAAAGATCATTAATTTCGTCAGTGAAAATATTCTGAATTTTTGGAAACTTGGAAATAAACATATTTGCTAAAGATCTTTAAGACTTAAAATAATAATGTTCAAGACTCCATCACAACTTTTTAAAAAAATCACTAAAATTTCCAAAACATTTTCAGTTGTTTGTGATAATTTAAGATAATTTCATAGAGAAACATCCAGCCAATTAAATATTTACGAAATTGTAATATTTAAGTAAAACAAAAAAAGAAGTATTTACTGTATAAATGTCCATTGTGTAAAAGAAATCATTAAAAGCTAGAATTTAAAATGAAATGTCCAAGTTTTCATGACTGTATTTAATCTCATAATTTAAAGCGTTAACTTTAGCAGTTCTAGTTTAAAGAAAAAATCTTCACACACTCACCTTGTCGATGTAGAAGTCGACCTCAGATGCAGACTGAAACTCTCCGTCCAGAGCAGAGATGCCACTGGTCCACACCAGGTTCTTCATCTTGTGTTTGAAGACCAGCAGCTGGATCCGGAACTCCTGCTCAGTCATGTCCAGGAATCCGGCCAGTTTGGCCACAGGCATAGTGGTGTAGAGCTTCAGAAAACTGAGAGAAACATGAGTCAGCTGAGGAGTTTTTCTAATAACCAATGCTTCTGCACATGCTGTAGGAATAAAACAATCAGCTGCAAGTTGAGCTGGGCAATTTAATTAAAAACAATTGCTAAGTAGATTTAAAAAAAAAAAAAAAAATGTAGGAACTAATGTATTTGAACTGATTTTATGATTTTTTTTACTGTTTACAACATGCTTTCCACCTTTTTTCCCCATTTAACTAAGTCTTAAATCACAAATATAACAAACGGTATCAAAAAAACTAATAGTCAAATAAAATTTAAGTATCACACTATTCACAATGTTTCATATTTATAAATATATCATGAATATCTGATGATTCCATGACCAGAGCTCCAGTTCGTCCAGACAGCTGAGACAGAAAACAGTGTTGTACCTGCGGATGGTGGAGAGCTGCGCCTGCTGCTGCACCTCCTCTGCAAACACTTTGAGCTGCTGCTGGAACGGCTCTTTGTGGTAATTTGGATGAACGTTATCATAGTTTGGAACTACAGGCGACAGGAACTTGGGGCAGGCAAAGCTGAACAACTCCTCAAACACCTGAAGATCTCTGAACAAGAGGAAGAAAACATTTTTTAGATGCTAGTTTGTGTGTGTGTGATATATCTATATATATACAAATGCTGATCTTTTGAACTTTCTATACTTAATCAAAGAATCCCAAAACAACAACAAAAAAAAACAATCATCACTGTTTCCACAAAAATACCAAGCAGCATGACCGTTTTCAATTTTGATAATAATCAGAAAAGTTTCTTGAGCAGCAAATCAGCATATTAGAATGATTTCTGAAGGATCATGTGAATCCACAATATTACTGTTTTTACAGTAATCAAATACAGCCATGGTGAGCATTAGAGACTTCTTCCAAAAACATGAATTTTTTAATTTTTTTAAACAATCCCAAATATGTAGTGTATAAATATGACTTCAAAGCATATTCTCACCCTTTCTGCATGCGAAGCATCTTGTCTCCGTATTTCTCGCGGAGCTGTGTGTGAATGCTCTCGTCGATGCGCATGGGGTACATGGTGAGAGCGATGGCCAGCAGCCCGTGCATCTGCTCGTTCTGTTTATTAATCTGAACATCACACAATACATCATTTTGATTAAATATCACACCAATATGACAGCATATAATAGATAGTGTACAGCAGTATCTTCAAGTATAACACCAGGAATATTAATGCACAAATAACAGGACAGGTTGAATGTGCTCATGGGATTTTACTCAGTCTCACACCCCAAATTTTTTTCTTTTTTTTTTTTTAAAGCAGCACCTTTAAGATGTTTTGAACTATTTTCATGTCAATGAAAATTCTCATTACTGTTGTGTGTCCATTTGAAAGAATTGTCAATGAAATTTGCATTATCCTTATTACTGTAAACCAGAAATTGTACAGTAAAAATATATTATAATACACTTTTTTATTTTATTTAAATAAGCATACAACATAACGCAGCAATACAATAAACATTAAAAAGCATTTGAATTTAGATTCACTGACCATCTCATATTTGTAGGTGGTTCTCTGGAACATGTTTCTGGTCCTCTGGATGTAGAGCAGGATGTTGGCGAAGACGCGGATGGCGTCCTGATAGCGTCTCATCATCAGATACGCAAAACCCACATAGTAGTAGGTGGTGATCTGACACTCAGGCACACGTGAATACATGCTCTGAAACACAATCACATCGTGAATACAACATTAGCATCATGACATATAGCCTTGAGACATCGGTACATGGGGCAGGGTTATTACCATTAACTAAAACTACAACTATTAAAAACATTCTGATAACTGAAATAAATCTAATTAAAAATATATACAAGTATTAGTTAAAACTTAAAGAAAAAAAAAAAGGAATGTCTTTACAAACTGAAATAATTTGAAGCACTAAGGGTGCGTTCACACTTGTCACGTTTGGTTCGATTAAAACGAACCCTGGTGCGATTGCTCTGTTAGTGCGGTTCATTTGAACCCTGGTGCGCACCAAACAAGTGGTTCCAAAATGAACTGTGGTGCGATTCGAATGATATATTAATGCAACACGGACCAAAGACATGTAAACGAACCAAAAACTGAAAGATGAAACCTAAAAAGGACAGAATCCCCAGACGCGGCATCAGACGCGCGTCACAGCAGAACGTTTGTGTGTGTGACGGATGGATTCCCGTCGCTGTTTTGACTCCTTTACACATTTTATAAGCTCTTCGAGTTCCCAGCTGGTCAAAATACCATCATATGCATCAGGTTGTGAATGTATCCCTATGCTTTCAGGTTCGGTATCTTTTGGTTCGGTGATAAAACTGCCAATCTGAACGCTAATCGTACCAGGACTAAATGTTTTTTGTTTTTTTTTTGGTCCAGACCAAACAAACCAAACACACCGAACTACAAGTGTGAGCGCACACTAAAATTATTAACTGGAAATAAAACTGAAATAAAAATACACAGCAATATTTAAAACAAAAACCTAATCAAATTTAAAAAAGCACATAAAATTGATCAAATTAACATGAAAACTAATAATATAAAAATAAAAGCCAATTCATACAGAACCCCTAAGGGACATGGTCGTGGAACAAAAATATTTTTTACAACTTTTGCGTTCGCAAAGTCTCTCAGGGGAAAGCAAAATTTTTGCGAGCGAACACAAAAGCACTGACAATTTTTCCCCCCATGATCTCATATTTTTTTCCCATCACCGTTTCTCTTTAGGAGCTCTATAAATTCAAAATATTCCCAAACTATAATAAAACTAAGGATACATTTACACAACAACGATGTAGTAAGAGCTGAAATTTTTCCTTTGTGTTTTCCGTGTACTAGGGCTGGGCGATATATCGCATGCGATTGTCACGTGCATTTCGTCAGTAAAGCCGGTTCCCTGATTACCGCGAAAATCGCCATCACCTGCTTTCAAATGGAGCGGCATTTAATAGACAGAGCCGTAGTTCACTGACAAGCTACGCAATATCGCGTTCATTATCGAAGGCGATTCATCTGCGATAATGAACGTGATATTGCGTAGCTTGTCAGTGATTTACGGCTCTGTCTATTAAATGCCGCTCCATTTGAAAGCAGGTGATGGCGATTTAGCGATAATCAGGGAACCGGCTTTACTGACGAAATGCACGTGACAATCGCATGCGATATATCGCCCAGCCCTACCGTGTACAGACTACAACATTGTCAAAACTATCCCCTTATACGTGGATCCACAAAAACAATTAAAAACACTGTATTATACTGCCAGTAGTTGGCAATGTCACTTTGTAAAGAAACACTACGGGCCTATAGACTGAACACATAATATGCATGACATCACCATTTTCACAAATTCGTGTTTTTGTAGTTTACACAGAGACAATAATGACTCTAATAACTTGCACCTTGAAACCTGTTTTCAAAAATTTGCATTTTCAGGCCCCCAAAACGCGATTGTCGTGTAAATGAAAAGCTAAAACACTTTAAAAGTTTTCAATTTTTCAGTTGAAAACTGTTTTGTGTAAATGGCCACTCAAATAAAAACCACAAAAAAAAAACCACTGGTACAAGGCTATTTTATTACCTTCTTGTTGAGTTCGATGTTCTCCAGGACTTTGATGGCCTGATAGTAATCTCCCAGCAGAGAGTGAAGCCTCAGCAAACCCACCAGACTGAAATAACCCAACATCTTATAGAGCGAGTGACGTCCGTATTCTCCAGCCACGGACTCAGGGTCACCTGTGACAGAAACACCAGCGTCAACCTGAGATCTGAACTGGATGAAGAAGAAAGTCAGTGTGTGAGGGCCGGTTGACGTCTTTCACCTCCGCTGGTGTACACCTCCAGCTGACGGTTGATGTTGCTCTTGTCCACCAGAGAGTGCAGGACATTCAACACGCTGTGAACGTTCCAGATCTTGGGATTGTTCCTCAGGAATTCAATCTCTTCTTCTGATTTCTTGGCAGTCTTACAGCGATACTGACTGAATGACTGGAACTGCAGAACAGAGAGAGAGTGAAAATACAGCACCTGAGATTCTGCTAAACAGGTGGATTTCATTTGAAATGTTGAGATGTAGAGCTTTTCACTTCTACATGGACACATCAGTAACACAGAAGGACTCGTGAAGACCAAGAGTCTCCTTAACCTCATGCGGTTCGCTCTTACCTGATAAATGAACTCATCGATGATGTCCCAGAGCCACTGGTTCGGAAGCTCCAGAGGTGCCGGTCCATCAGCATCTGAGAACAATAATCCACATTAAATGTGCTGATGTAAAACAAGTTCATATTTAAATCTACTCAAACTCAAGATTTACAACTGGGGTGATATAAATAAAAAAATCATTTTGACAATATTTACTACCGTTCAAATGTTTGGGGTCTGTTTGATTTGTTTAACCAAGGCTGCATTTATTTGAACCAAAACATTTAAAACAGTAATATTGTGAGCTATTATTACAATTTAAAATAACGGGTTTTCAATTATAAAATATTTTAAAATGGACTCACTGAGGATGTAGTTGAACAGGTTGCAGTAATTGTAGTAGGACTCAAACCTCTGGTCAAGAGTTGGACCTCCCTACAGATAAGACACGAAAAGAGCTGAGACTCAATCTAGGGATTAAATCTATTTTCACAAATACTTTCCTTGACTGTAAAATATTGAGCAAACACACTCACGCTGACTTTGGCGTAGATGTGCCTGTAGTACAGCTCCTTGTAGAGGATCAGGAAAACTGCATCTGTACCAGACAAAACAAAACAACATGTGCAAGTCAGCAAAGAAAAACCTTACGTCAAACAGTTCGGTTCAAAGCTTCAGATTCCTGAATACGACAAAAATTAAATCGACTCACTCACCATTACCAACCAGGGAAGCGATGGCTTCTGCCTCCGGCCATGGAGACGTCTTAAAGAAGCGATCTGTAAGCTTGTTCCAGCTAAAATGAAATAAAATACAAAGATACATCAAGATTTCCATACATACATCAGAAAAGTCTATATAAACGTACGGCCGCGCACCTGTTCTCATAAACATCCTGGATCTCATAGATCTTCTGCTCAATGCTCTCACTGGACACACGGTTGGCCTGCAGCTCGTAAACCTTCTGATCGATCAGGTCTGAGATGGTTTTATGAAAATATTGCAGGAAGTTCTTGATGACCTCCGGGATCACATGGTATGTCTGCTGGTGCTCATACTGACGTTCATAAGCAAGATCAGCTTTAGGGTCGCCTGCAAAAGACATACTTTATATAACTTTGGCCCCCTAATAGTACACAAATACTCACCGAGCTATCTAGGTAATCAGTCTGGATTAAAAGTTTAAAATTGCAAAAGCATTCAAAAATAGTGTATGAATATTTTAAATATTTTATTGTAAGAATTTGTATATAATGTGTGTGTATATAGAGAGAGAGATATAGAGAGAGAGAGAGAGAGAAAGAGAGAGATCCAATTTATTGTGTGTGTTTATGTGTATAAAGAATGTGTTCTTTGTTAGTTTTTGTCTTTATCTGTCATCTGTATAAGCAGATACTTACCGGTGTGATAGTCATAATCACTGGGGTAGGTATAAGGATCATACTGCTGAAAAATGGGAAAATTTACAATGAACAATCTGACATGTTAACATTAAAATGCAGGGTGAGTTTTGTAATTAACAAAGGGAATTAAACTAGTCTGATCGTGATGCTCAATTGATTAAGAGCAATACACGCCTTAATCTCTCACAAACGCTCTCAAGTCAAAACTGTCACTTACGGTCACCTCTTCCTCCTCAGCCGGGAAAGACATGATGGACGTTTATTCCTGTTGTTTAAATTTAATCCGATAATAAACCTTTAATAAACCCCACAACTGCCGCAAAGCACGCGCGGAGGAGAGAGAGGAAGTCCACTGCACATACTTCCGGTGACGCAGCCGCGCCGCACAAAGCATTGTGGGCCAGTGGCGGAATCATTCGCTGCGTCCGAAAACCTAGGTAGCTGTCTTGCTGCCTCGCTGCCTTATAAGAGAATGACTTGTACGGCAGCGTTTGTGCATGAAGGCACCTCACGAAACTGATTTCGGACAGGCTTCTGAGGCAGCGTAACATACAGCAAAATAGCGCGAGCTTTGGTGAGAACTAAACAAATAATTAATTACTACAGTAGTAATTTCACGATAGAAATGATATCAAAATGGAAATATGTTGGTCAAAATCATACATTTATACACAAACTGGCCAGCAAACGCAACTTTCGGACGCCATCTTTATTTTTCTAGCTTAACTGTCACAGAATGGAGAGCACAGGATTGTGGGATATCAAAGGCAGCCAAGGATACATCTATGCTTCCTTCATAAATCGATCATATGAAGGTATCTCAGGAATCTCATTGGATTCAGACGTGCCTTGATGCCTTCCTACCTTGAAATGTGTCCTCAGAAGGCAGCATTTTCCAGTTTTCGGACGCAGCCATTTTCTAAATTCTAGTAGCTCTTTCTACAGAAGACGTAATTCACTGTCTTTCTTTCTTTCTGGACATAATACCGTATATATATTGAGCTGGGTAGATTACTTATGAATTGTAATCAGTTACTGATTACAAATTACATAACAAAATTTGTAATCAGTAATATAATCTCTTAGATTAAACTACACATTTTTGGTAACGTAATCTGACTACTTTTGGATTACATTTAGATGACTTTTGTGCTAACCCTTATTTGATGTCACATATTGTAGGATAATCTTGTACTATTTTGACAGATAAAAAAAAAAAATCCAAAAAATATATTCTATTCACCAACAAGAGCCTCAACAGATTCTTTTTAAAGTGTATTTGCTGATAGTAACACTGAATAAAACAAAATCACATCTTATGATTTTAAAACATATTTACTTAAAATTAAGTAAATTTAGAAAACAGCAACATTACAAAAACAAATACTGCAAAACATGAAATTCACAGCAATATCGCTGCTACATCAAATATTTCATCTATATTTCATATACATTATTATTACTTCATATATATTAAATATATTCATCTATATTTCCCCCTCACTGCCGGAAAACTCGAAGAATCACGAACGTATAGCGGCAGGTTTATATGAAAAAATATAAACGTTAAAAAAATTAGGAGAATCAATGAATTGTGAACAACTTACTGCCATTGTGTAAATAACATGTAATCATGTAATCCATAAAAAAGTAACTGTAGTCTGATTACGAGTATTTTAATAAGTAGTTTACTCTAATTACAACTTGATTTTTGGAATCTGATTACTTAATCCAGATTACATGTAATCCGTTACAACCCAGCTCTGTATATATATATATATATATTTACATTAAGTAAACTTTCAGATTTTAAGTGTGTGAATATGTAATCTTTCAAGCATATTTTTGCAAGGATTTTTAAATTACATACATGACATAAAAATGAAAAATGATTATTATTCTTTTTACTATAATTGGACCTGCATATTCGTATTTTAAAAGCTATTTTTCAGTGGTGAATGCTCACTGACACCGAGCTGCATTACCATCTGTGTCCAGTAGAGGTCCAGATGTTCCTATAATTGAGCAGCATTCACATCCGCACCCATCAGATTCACTTTAACACTTTGCATCTGATTTATTTCTTGACTCTTTTTAGTGGCTTTTATAATGAGGTATTTCGTCAGCTCACAAGATAAGTAATGAAACACCATGGGTTATTGCGATTTTGCCTACAACAAGACACTTAATCAATATCTAGTGTTGGCTACTGAAGATCTGATTATTTCAACGACTGAATTCATGCTTCACTGAGCACTGCTGAGCACGCGAGGCAAAAATAGAACGTGTGCCCTTTGAATTAACAATAAATAAGTGAGGTTTTGAAATCCCACATGTGTAGTTTTGTCTCTGCAGTCGTGGGAATGGAGGCTGTTATGAGTTTCAATAACTGCTGCCATATGTCTACTTATTTGGCTTGAAGAGAATAGGAGAAATGCGGTTCAAAGTGTTTGTTTTGAATTACTTTAAGCCACTCTGGCATGTCAGTGCAAACGAGCCAAAGTGTTTAAAACATTAAAAACACGCATAATGAGATAGGCTGAGGTATTTTAGTGATGATGATGATGAGTCTGCAGTGATTATTAATTGAGCTGCTGCTGCTGCTGAGGGGGATGATTTTCAGTGGATGAAAAGTGTAAATGAACATGAAAAAGCGTCAAACATCATCACCTTACATATTTCTTAATAGTTCGTGTGTTCATGCACATCCAAATAGTCAGAAATGCCATAATTTTATGCGTGCCAGTATATATACCAGTATATCTTATCACCTTTTCCCAAACAAAGAGTGATTTACGTGTGTTGTTGAGAAGAAAGAACATTGGGAGGGAGAAGACCAAGTGTTTTCCCCCCTCAGCTACCAGCATCTGTAAGAGATTCCACCCAAACTCACCTCCCGAATACAGCACGGGCATCCGATAAACACACACACACGCCGAGTGAAAGAGAGAGAGAGAGAGTCACAGACAGCACAGGCACTTGAGCAGAGGAGAGGGTCAAGACAGTCCAAACCGAGCGCTTCACTTCATTACGCAGACAGAACACAACTCACAGCAGCACTAGACTGAGCACACTGCAAGAGCTGCGAGGGGACGGGATTTAAGGAATTAAGCTTCGCTTTGGAAGATCGATCGTGTCTGAACAGAGTTTTGTGGATTTGGTGCGTCTGGAGAGCTGTGAGGATGCGCGTCTCGGTCCTGCTGCTGCTCTGCGCTCTTCTCGCAGGAGACGCGCACAAACTCTCCGCGCTCACGGTGGGTCACCACACACAACACTTTACAGTCATCGATAGTTTGTGTAGAAATATAAAATAGTCTATGTAAAAATATATGTTTTATAACATTTCTGACTGTTTCATGTTATTTAACTGACTAAATGTTTTGTGTTGTCATCATATTAGTAACAGACCTGAAAATAGAAAATTTATTATTAGTATGAGGTTCGTTTTCTATATCTTTCTTTCTTTTTTCTCTTTATACACTGTAAAATCAGCTAGCTTTTATGTGGCACCATCAAAATTAACTTAATTAACAAGAAAAATATATAATTTACCCAAGCAAACATTTATGAGTTAGATCATGTAGAAATGGTAACTGCACATTTTAACTTTTGGTAATTTTAACAGTGTGGTAAAATATAGCAATTCTAATTTTATCATCAGAACCGGAATGTTTAGTGTTTTTCTCTAAATATGCCAGTTTGATATAGGGTTATTTCAGGTTTCACACTGTGAGTTTGGGTTCATACTCGGAGCATCTTTGTGCTTGCGCTTGTTTTGTAAAGCGAGAAGCTCAGATACTAGAGTAAGGTGAGATGAGTAATCATGGGAATCCTATTTAGGCTCAAGAGTAGTGATGTTTGTGCACTCGCAATTCAGGAGGGTAACCAGAGATCCACAAGCTCTCTTTCAAACAAACACACACACACACACACACAGAGAGAGGGAGAGAGAGGGAGTCTTTGACACAATGCAATCTCTAGCTCCTTATACCTTAACATACCCTTAACCTAATAACCTTGTCCCTAAATCAAGTCTTGACCCTCAAACAGGCCTTTAAAGGGGTCTCAGAAAGTGAGAACTGGCCAAAATGTTCTCTTTGTCCTCACTCTGATGGTTTAAAACTCAAATTGGTCCTTACAAAGATAGTTGAACAAGTACATACAGTGTAGTATAACATATAGTGAGAGCTACAGGTGCACACCCACCTCATGCTTTTCCCACTGTATGTGACAGACGCTTGGTTTTGCCCGCTAAGTGCTGGGAACAGGCGATTTTCTCCCCTCCCTGAGGCCGCTGGCCTCTACATGGACGCCTGCCTGTGTACACAAGGTTAGGGCTGCTGATTGCGGGAAGCCGCTCCCCATTAACTGAGTGAGAGAGTGAGTGTAGCTTGTCCCTGTGGGACATGACCGCTAGAGAGAGAGAGATGCACAGGCACATTGGTCCATCCAGAGTCTGGACACAGAGCAGCTTTGACGGACCTCGAAGCCCAAGCATTTATATGTCCAACCAACCCGGCCCTGCCGAATGCCAGAGAGGCTTTGCACTTTCAATAGTGAGACAGGAAACGGCCCACTTTCTAATCCATAAATGTTGGTAAATGGTCAATATTTGTGTACCTGTCATGAATTGCAACAAATGTAGTATATAATCAAATGTGCTTTGCAGCTGTTTGAGACGGTGATATTTCCATTTGTGGTCACATATTTTGTTCTTTACCAAATGCACTGATAATATGCAAAGAATATATGCAATATTTAATGCTATACTACTGGATTTTTTTTTTGTAAAAATCACATCAACAGAGCAAAAAAAGGAAAAAAGTGCTATATATGGAACTATGTTATTTTAGTGTCATTGGGATACTATCATGAAGTGAANATTTCCATTTGTGGTCACATATTTTGTTCTTTACCAAATGCACTGATAATATGCAAAGAATATATGCAATATTTAATGCTATACTACTGGATTTTTTTTTTGTAAAAATCACATCAACAGAGCAAAAAAAGGAAAAAAGTGCTATATATGGAACTATGTTATTTTAGTGTCATTGGGATACTATCATGTAGTTTTTATTTTTATACTTAACATTTTTTTTTTTTTTAAATATGCCTGTACAGTTTTTATTAATGTTTATTTGTTTTTGTTTTAGATATTTTAGTACATCAAGTTAAACTAAATGAAAATAAGAAATATTAACTTGGCAACTAGCTGAAATAAAAAAGATATATTTTTCAATATTTTATTTCAGTTATAACGTTTATTTAAATTTAAAGTAATGCCTTTTTTTTGTGGTTTTAGTTTTAGTTAACTAAAATAACCCTGATATGGAATCCCAGGAGTGTTATTTTCTCACTGTGTTGAAACTGCTTAGCACTCTGCTGTGATTTTACGCCCCTTCTGGGCCATGAGCTGCTGAGTTTTCACCTGGCATAGTGTTCCTGGTGCTGATGGAGGCTGTTAGCACCACAGCCAGAGATACAGTTGCTGTCAATGTTTCTCTGCTGGCATCTGCTTTTGCTCGGCCTTCTGGGATGGCAGCTATGTGGCACAGGCATGAATCAGAGCCTGTGATGACGAGGTCTCCTGGGCACCTGCTGCAGTTCGTGCCGGAAAAGGAAGATATGTTGTTATTTGAGAGAGAGTAAACAGGGGAATTCATTTCACGCAAACTTCTAGGTACGAACCTCTTGCTCCAGAGCAGCAGGGCTCCGTTTAAATAAACTAGCCGACCTGAGGTGTCAGATTCACCTGTACTAGTCTGTCGTTAGACACAGTTTAGTCAGTTGCTAGAGTTACCATCTTAATCCCAGCAGAAAATCTGCATCCTGAAGCAAAACAAAATGGGTTAGAAGCCAATATTTTGAAGAAATTTCAGGTTTTTTTGGGGCAAAAACGGTCCATTGTCTATTGTCGAAGCAGGCCTCAAAGTGCAGGCCTCAAATTCACTTGACCAATTCAAAGCGAAATCAGCATTAGGAAATAATACATCCTCGACATTTCCGATCACGTGAATTCCTATTGAAATGACAGAATTTTACCTGAGAAAAATTTGCGAACGACGATAAATGTGACCGCACCTTAAATCAATTCATGAAGTGGATTATGGGAAGGAATGCACAGTTGTCAGGCTCAGAGTACTGTGATTTACGATGAAAAGCTTTGGTCGACACCCCTTCGTTCATTATTTACAGGTCGAGTAGGGATGCCTCTACATCTAAACGTTAACAAATGTCTGTGGGTAGTTAACCTGGAGGTCAGAGGTCATCCCATCTCACTCCTCTTACTCAGCCTGGCAGACCGGAATGTGGGAGGCAGATCAGTGCAGAGCAAACCCTCATCTACTTTCTCACAGACACACACACAGACACACACACACACACACACACACAGGTTTGTTTTGCTATCTTAGTGGGGACTCTCCATAGGCGTAATGGTTTTTATACTGTACAAACTGTATATTCTATCCCCCTACACTACCCCTATCCCTAAACCTAACCATCACAGGAAACATTCTGCATTTTTACATTTTCAAAAAAACATAATTTAGTATGTTTATTAATCCATTTCCCTCATGGGGACCGCTGGCTGGTCCCCACAATGTAGGTGAACTCAGGTTTTTATTACATCGTGGGGCCATTTGGTCCCATCGATGTAATATAAACAAGAACACACATACACACACACACACTCACACACACACACAATCATGATGCCTTGGCTTCCTGCGGCACATTTCAACATGGTTTGTAATGAAGGTTGCTAAAAGAGGCTGTATTTGAAGGATGGGACAGCAGTTATTAAACATAATTGACCCAAAAGCATTATAGAAAATAATACACACATAATACTTATTTCATATGCAAAGAAGCTTTTTAAATAGTCTTAAAAGGACAGCAGTAAAGCATAAGTTTAGCTGTAAGGGTCAGAGAGACAGGGTGGAAAATGGTCATTAAAACGTTTTGGTGAAAATGAAACTTTAATAAGATTTTAAAAAACATTATTAACATAGAATCCCCTTTTTGAGAACCAAAGTTTAATAAACACATTCTCACCCTGTTTGCGCCAGTAAAACTGTTCTGCATGAATATCAGATGCACATTTGCATAGGAGACGACTCATAACTCAGCTGTGCCAAATACCTTTGAAAATCATTAGGAACAGTTCTGTTTTCTGCACCAGTTCCACATATAGCAGCACATTTTCCACATTTGCTTTCCTGAGTATGACAAATTTTTTCATGAGGTGAATTTTGAGCTACTTAAAGCAATATTGCACACTAAAAGGTACAATTCACACACAAGTGAAAATTCTGTCATCATTTAATCATCCTCATGTCGTTCCAAACCTGCACGACTTTCTTTCTTCTGTGGAACATAAAAGAAGATATTTTGAGAAATGTCTTTTTTGTACATACAATGGAAGTCAATGGTAACCAAAACTGAAAAAATAGGTCAAAATATTTTATTTTATGTTTCGAAGAAAAAGAAAAAAAAAAGCCAATACAGGTTTAGAACATGAGGGCGAGTAATGATGGCAGAATTTTTTCATTTTTTTTTGGGTGAACTGTCCCTTTAACAGACAGAAAAGGCCAGTAAAAGCTAATGTTTTGGTGGTTTCAGACAGAATAAAAGACAAGTGTTTTGTTTGTCGTTCCTCCGTGATTTTCCATTTTTAAACCGCTTGAACCCGTCTTTCCTTCCACACCTCCCTGCTGAAATCCATGTATATCAGTCACTTCATAACAGGGGCTGTTCAAATGGTGGCCGTTATTCATACGCAAAACTATGCACCTGCACGAGAAGAAAAAAACATCTTTTTTCCCTCTCATCCTTCACATGACTAGCAGCAGGCTTTCCCTTTTCTTGCCGATTTTTCACAGCAATTAAAGGCTTTTCTCTTTGATTGAGTTAATAGCCTGGATCTAGGCTGTCACTTTCTTCCATTTCCACTATGCTGGAGACTAACGATGCCTAGCCAATCCCAGGAAGCCCCCGTCGGGACCCTTTCACACGTCTGCGGCCTCTCTCTCGCTCTCTCCCGGGCCCCCATTGACCCTTTGCGGCCAAGGTGTGAGGGGCCTCTCTGGGTCTGTGGTCGGAAGGCCCCCCCTATCCTTTCTGGGGCCCCTCGGCCCCCATGTGGCCCTCTGTGGGACACAATGCACTCTCTGCTGGAGGTTGGCCCCTGGATCACTGCTTTCAATCCCACAATGCCTCACTGCCAAAAGGGTGTAATAGGATTTGAGGTTTGTGAGCTGGTGGGTCTTCTGAAAAATATGTCATTTTTCTCTCTCCTCATTTCTTTCGGTTCCTCCAGCTTAGCTTTTCATCTATATTGTTTTTTTCTTTGAGAGGGAATGATAAAAACAAAAGAAAAAGGAAAAACAAAGGGGCGGGGCTGCTGTGGAGGAACAGACAGTGGTTTGCTCTGTTTGCCCTTCTCTGCAGTAGGTTAGAAAAGACATTATATGTCATGAAAGAGACATGTTAACATGATGGTGGTCATACATCACCACATACACACACAAACACTGACAAAGTGGTCTGGTGATAGCTTTTCAATCTGGCTATATAAAGACTTCATTAAGGTCTTTCTGCCATTTATCAGTCTTCTCACAGGAATATTATATGCATCACTGGCTTAACTCCTAAAATTAGCTCCAGTTAGAACCAAAAAGTCCCTCTACAACCTGAAACCTTTTTAAGTTTCACAAAGGATTAGTTCTCGCCAAGTTCTTCAGAAATACCGGTTCTCGAAAGTACCTAGAAACCAAACTGACCTGAAGAACTTTTTACTCTCCAAAGAGCCATATAGCAAACTTAAAGTGATAGTTCACCCAAAAATTAAAATCATCATCATTTACTCACCCTCAAGTTGTTCCAAACCTGTATGAATTTCTTTCTTCTAGTGAACACAAAAGAAGATATAACCAAACAGTTGATGGACACCACTGACTTCCATAGTACTTTTCCCCCCATACCACGGGAGTCAATGGAGTCCATTAACTGTTTGGTTTCCGACATTCTTCAAAATGTCTTCATTTGTGTTCAGCAGAAGAAAGAAATTCATACAGGTTTGGAAGAACCTGAGGGTGAGTAAATGATGACAAAAATGTTCATTTTCAGGTGAACTATCCCTTTAATCAAGCTACACAGTGAAAAATGTCTTTGCTGAACCACTGAGGAACATTTATCTTCCTCATTAATTAGTGATGCTTGCTAAAGCAAACATTTCTATTGTTCATACTTAGGATCAGTGATTTGAACAAACTGCTTACAATTATTAAACTTCAGAGCATAACTTGCCATGCACGTTTAAGCAAAATACTTCATGCAAAATATAAACTGTACAATGCTTTTTCTAGGAGACTGGAATTAGGGTTTTCAAAATAGAGAAAATGATAAAATTATCTTTTGGCTTTGGCCTGTATGCAACACCTAGCAACCGCATAGCAACACACAACAAATACTGTTTGAAAACATGAATACATAATATATTACTAAATACTGTATAAATAACATTGCTAGTGGCACAGAAATTGCGCAAGTCTGTAATATTTGTATCGAAACAGTCCTGAATGTGATTCTGTCAGTGTTCTCATGGTGCAGAAAGCATCTGAGGTCTGTTTGGACTGGTTCTGGTGGTCCTCTGGTGTCTCTGTGACCAGCTGTTGATGCTGTATACAGACAGCGGTCGTGGGTGGTTTCAGATTCCCCCGGTGATGTTCAATGGACGTGTCTCGGTTTGGCTGCGGCTGAATTGATTGGTGATTATTTGGCCGTGTCTGGTTTTGTGGGGTCTCGTTTGGGTCGATTTCAACTGTTAAAGTGTTGAATCGCTAAATGTGTCTTGGCTATGATGAGATCTCTGTGGTGGCCGTGTTGGTTTTGTCCATGTCTCGGACGCCGGCTGTGACCGAATTGAACTGCGTTGGCTGCAATCGCTTGGCCTGGGTGTGAGGATTGTGAACTCTGTCTTGGCGGAGATCGCGAGATGACCATCGTGGCCGATTGTGGTGGCACTCCGGGCAGAATCTGTTTCCTGACATCTCTGTCGGGCCTCCTGCGAGCTCACTGACAGCAGCGCTGAGAATGACGGAGCGGAAGGGGCACAGGGTCACAGCTGCAGAGACGAGAGGGAGAGGGCGAAGGGAAGATAAAGAAAGCGCATGTGTGTATGAGAGACACAAAGAAAACGCAAGAGAGCGAACAGGGTGAGAACAGAGAGAGAAAGACTGTGTGTTTGTCAAAGATAAAGACGGAGAGAGAGAGAGAGAGGGGAAGAAAGAGATTTTGTGGTGGGACTGAGACTTTCGAGGGGGGTCAGTGTTAGCCATGATCTCAGACAGCGAGAGTCTGTCAGTCACAAACCGACACACAGACCCCAAACAACGAACTCCAGACATGAGACCCTCTTATTCACAACTTAATGTTCATTCATTCATAAATATTCTGAATTAAGAGTAAAAAGCGGCCCGTCGTGGCAGAGAAGAGGATGATGAAGAGGACTGTTGTCCTTTTGAAATGCATTTTCTGTCACACACAGAGACAGGATGTACTGCAGCCAATCAAAACGAAATTGAAATCACTTTTGGCCAAGTGCAATAATTTAACCTCCAAAGGGGTGTGATTTAATGAAATTAATATATTGCCTACATGCATGTGACAAAAATAACTGTGTGCGGACTGAGAGATTTCACTTTCAGTCCAATTTGAAGGTCAAGTAAAATGTGAAAATAAAATAAAATAAAATAAATAGTGACACCCAACAAAATATCAAAATAAGTTGGTAATTTTTAATAAAATAAACTATGAAATGAAATATAATAAAATCAAAGCAACACCAATATATTTATATATAAATAACAAAAATAATGTATACAATGTGATTGCAAAATTGGTTCCTTTTTCATTCAGTACGATTTTGAAATAATAATGACTAAGTCATGCACTGACTAGAGACTGCTCTTATATAGCTCCAGAGACTTTAAGTTATGTTTCATTTAAGCATCACCTTTGTCTAACATATTTCCCCTAGAATGCCTGAGGAAAAATTCAAATGGTCATAAATGAAACAATTGTTAACATTGATAAATTGGTAAGAGTAGAGCGATAAAGGATCTGTAAAGCAGTTCAGATCATTTGGTCTAGGGAAAGTAATACTCAGACCTAGTTTTTATTGACTAAAGTATTTTGGCAAATCTGAACATATTTTCAGACACTGTTAAATAGCTTTTCTCCTTTTGAGAAAATTTGAAAAAAAGTATAACATACCGCAAAAAATTATATATATAACATTTTATAAATGACAATACATTATATATAATTTATAAAATATAACCTTAAGTCATCTGATCTGCTATCCACATTTATTCTACAGCAGAAACATCTGAGACAAAGGTCATACCTTCACAAAACATCACCAAGATCTTAATTTACTCTCCTAAGCTATGAAAGAGCAACCTCTGAGCAATAACATTTTCCCGTACATACAAGGGCATTCAGAAGAGAAGGATTTAATAACCAATAACTCATGAACAAAACAAAGCAAGTAAAAAAGGTTAGTTTGGTCTCTGTACTCTCACAACACCTCTTCAGA
>RJVU01057857.1:2970068-2997369 GCA_003731715.1 Anabarilius grahami | reverse complement strand
CGTATACCATCTTTTTTTGCCTGCAATGCATTTTGGGATTGTCTTATTCACCTTTTTTCATTGCTTTTCTTTTGGTCCTCTCATGCCATCCCAGACAGAAAGTGTTTTAATGATTTGCCCAGTGGAGAGTGAGTTTATGTCTCCATTGAAATGAAACTTTGAGACTGATGAGCTCTGGAGGATTTTCTGTATGTCAGTGACATACAAAAATTCACAGATGCATTACAACCTGCTGGACACCATCACCTCACACAGACTCAACACAGAGATATCTGTGATCGTTTTACCACTGGATTGGCATTGAGATACTGATGACTCCAGTAGGACTTTTGGTCCAATTCCCAACCACACACATGGATCCACCACTTCCGAAACATCTTGAATTATTCTGTGTCTAAGAAGTCACACGTCACTGCAAAAGAAACCAAGTCTTATTTCCTGCTTCATTTTCTTTCACAATTACCATTCTTTCCTTTCCTCTGAAAAAAGAAAAGAAAAAACACCAGTGCCACATCAGTCAGAGAGAGAGAACGCCAGAGGACTTGCCTGTCGGTTTGAATTTAATGCACTCGCTCTCTGTGGACTTTCTGTTTTCTATATTACACTGACACGATGAGCAGAATATTGACTGCGTGTTTAAAGTAAATGATGAGAAATAAAGGTTGAGGTTATATATAGAAAAGAAAATGGACAGAGTTTGTGAACAAATGAATCATCAAGTTTATAGTACTTTTCAAGATCTCCAAAGCAGAGGAGTCAGGCATTTTTAAAGGGGCTCCAGTGGCAGGCCTGATAGATGATGATTGTATGAAAATGGATAGATAATGGAAGAATTTTCAGTTTACAACAAATTACCTATAAATGGCCTGACTAAATTCAGACATGTGAATGCATTATTTCTGCCACGACTTTCTTTTTTTTTTTACTTACAATAATTTTGCACATTAATTTTCAGTTATAGAAATAATTTATTTTCGAAGTTGCATTAAAAATGTTTTAATGGTCATGACGCATTAGTTTGTTTGGTAACACTTTATTTTAAGGTGTTATAACTAGTTGCTTATTAGCATGCATATTACTAGAATATTGTTATTAGTACAGTACAGTACAGTATTGTAGTACTGTTTATTAGTAATTACTAAGCACATATTAATGCCTTATTCTGCATGACCTTATTCTACATTCTTAATCCTACCCAATACCTAAACTTAACAACTAACTTACTAACTATTAATAAGCAGTAAATTAGGAGTTTATTGAGGGAAAAGTCGTAGTTAATAGTGAATACATGTTCCCTATACTAAAGTGTTACTGCTTGTTTCATATCTCACCTAATCCTGTAGCACCAGCTATGCGTGGGGAGGGCAGTAACTATTAATTATAATAACATGGATGGCTATAAAATTAATCTAACTTGCTGAATTTACCTGTGTTGTGTCCCCAGATACGTCCAGGTGTGTGGCAGAGAAGAAATACACAGAGCAGCAAGCTAAGAAACTCTTCCCACAGGTGTTCGTACCTGTCTGCAACCCTGACGGAACCTACAGTGAGGTAAGAGATGGATGGATGGATGGAACAGACAGACAAATAGAGGGATAGACAGACAGATAAATGGACATACAGATGGATAGACAGACAGACAGACAGACAGACAGACAGACAGACAGACAGACAGATAGATAGATAGATAGATAGATAGATAGATAGATAGATAGATAAACAGACAGACATATAGACAGACAGACAGACAGACAGAGGAATGGACAGATGATTAGAGGAATATACAGACAGACGGATAGAGGAATAGACAAACAGACAGACAAAAAGACAGACAGACAGACAGACAGACAGATAGATAGATAGATAGATAGATAGATAGATAGATAGATAGATAGATAGATAGAGGGAAAGACAGACAGACAAACAGATAGATTACACCTTTAAGGATTTCTCTGTCAAATGTCTTAATTTTTCTGCCTCTCTCTCTCTATCTTTTTGTCTATATTTCTGCTGTATTTGAATAACAGGTTCAGTGCCACAGCTACACTGGTTATTGCTGGTGTGTAACACCCAGTGGCAGACCCATCAGCGGCACAGCAGTAGCCAATAAGAAACCCCAATGCCAAGGTACCATACTTCTACCTCTGCTGTTTTTTCCCTTTATTCCAATGCGTTCTTCAATCACGTTTTCTGTTTGTTTGCAAAAGAGATTTTCACAACATAAATAATATTCCAAACTGATTCCAAACTGTAATCTCAACATTGATGACACGATCTTGATGTTTTGGCACAGGAAATTTATGGAATATAAGGCATCCAGAGCTCCTTGCACAAGCTGGAAACGTGGTGTCTAAGCCAGTGATAGCACTGAGCGATGCCAGAACAGAGCTAATCCTAATCTACAGAAACATTCCAGCATAACAATACCGCATAACCAAAGCCACATGCAGTAAACTACCATAGAACCATTGAACGCACAAAACTGAAACTCTATCACTGCAGGCCATGGGTTCCTGGATCATAACATTGTTGGCTTGGCTTTGTACAACAACCACAACTTCACTAGAAAAGGACCAATTAGATTTAATTGCACATGCAACAGCTTAATCAGTTAGGTCTGGGGGAGCATCACAAAACAAATGCGCATTTGGCAAGCGAAGCGGCCGAGCTCAAACATTCTTGCTCTTTTACTCCAAGATAGTGTCATATGGCTTTTACCCCCTGCAGCCTCCATAACATTATCATGTTCCCCTGTAGAGGCTTAAAAGATAATTAAAAACGTAAGTCACTTTTCAAAAATAAAATCAACCATTCCTGGAACACTTGCTCTGATCTGCGGCACTTATTTGAACACTCAAATTTATAGTCCAGTTAGAACGTACAAAATTCTAGGTGTAGGTTTGCTAAAATGTTAGCGTGAGTAACCTGTGATTGTCCTGTTGATTTTCAGGGTCCAAGAATGGTAAAGTTAATCCAAAGGAACCAGGAAAATCAGGTAAATAGCCTCAACGATTCCTTTTGATATGGTAAAGACTTTTACGAAGGACAATCTGCACTGGCAGCTACGTTTTAATGTGTGTGTGTGTGTGTGTGTGTCTGAACTGCAAGTTACGGCATGCCATTCTAATATTTTGTGAATTGAGAGTGCTGAAGTTGCTTCAGGGCTGAAAGTAAATGGTCGTATGTTGGAGTCGTTAAACAGAGAGACGCCGTAATAACAGCCTTTTTGCCTTTCACAGTCGTTAAAACGAAATCGAAGGGCTTCACGGTTTTGTCATAGTACCGCAGTGAACATTAACCACTTCACCTGGATGTCATTTCTCTTCTTTCCAGATGAAGACCTTTCTCATGCACTACTAATGCCACTGATTTCGATCCTTTCACAAAACAGAAGAGACTACCTGATCTCTAGATAATCACCTTGTTTTTTGGTCTTTTTTTCCTTAGTTTTAAGAGGAATGTCCTTTTCAGTTGAAACCCTCAGCTATGGGAGATGTGAAGGTTTTTGATGAAGTTCATTTCTTAGATGTCTTACCTATTCCGAAGAGCTTATTGATTAAAAAAAAAGATTTTACTTACAAAAAAGGCACTGAAATATAATTAATAACTGAATTATGCTTGGAAACAGCAAGTTTGCTTTTGATTGATTCACCAGGCAAGTTAGTATTTTGCTTGCAGTTTTGTAATAAAATGCAAAAAATATGATAGAATCACTCTAATTCATTAACAAATTTCTAACAAACTTTCACATAAACAGAATCAGTTTCAAAACCTAGAGAGCTGCATCAAAAATCCTTACGAGATGGGGGTCAAAATGAGAATGTAAATATATTGTTATATATAAAACTAAATTAAATTAAATGACTATTATCTAAGATTATTGTAAGCTTAAATATATATAAAATTAATACATATAACATTTAATAATTTTAATAAAGCATCAATAAAAACTATTTGTGACCCTGGACATAAGTTGCACGGGTATATTTGTAGCAATAGCCAACAATACATTGTATGGGTCAAAATTATCTATTTTTCTTTTATGCCAAAAATCATTAATGATATTAAGATCATGTTCCATGCAGATATTTTGTAAATTTCCTACCATAAATATATCAAAAATTTATTTTTGTGAGTGGATATGCATTTCTAAGGACTTCTTTTGGACAACTTTAAAGGCGATTTTCTCAATATTTTTTTGCACCCTCAGATTCCAGATTTTCAAATAGTTGTATCTCGACCAAATATTGTCCTGTCCTAACAAACCATACATCAACTGAAAGCTTATTTAGTAATTTCAGATGATGTATAAATCTCAATTTTAAAAAAAATTTACCCTTCTAAATGGTTTTGTGGTCAAGGGTCACATTTTGTGTGTGCTATTTATTTTAATGGTTTCTAGAATACTATAGAAAACTAAAGGCTCATTCACACCAAGAGCGATAACTAAAGATAACTATAGGGTCCACATCACACCACGTCAGGTGGATTCTGATTGACTGTTAATGTTTTACATGTCTTGTGAAAGTGATTCCATCAATATCATTTCTCTGTGCCGTTATTGTAATAGTTGTGGTATGGACTCTGCTATTCTTTTACATTTCTAATGATTTTAAAACTATATCTTTTTGTTATTGTTACAGTTATCATCCTTGATGTGAATGGGCCTTAACTGCTGATGCCAAACTCTATTGAAATCAATTACCTTGATCAATTACCTAGAGCATTCCAAATCAGTCACTCATAAGGTTCCACAATTATTACTATGCTACTGCCTATATATCGTAACTATATTAGGCAGCTCACTAGGTTTCGGAACAGATCCATTTTCAGAGGTGCGGCCAGGTCAGTAGTGCACATAGCACGATGTTGACCTGGTTTCGTGTCTTGGGTCATTTCCCGATCCCACGCCTTCTCCTTCTTCCCACCATTTCCTGTTGCTGCTGGGCCGTCCTATGAAATAAAAAGACAAAAAGCCACAAAAACATAGAAAATCATTGATGTGTTGAGCTACACTGAAATTTTAGAGTCATATAAATAACAGGGTCAGATCTCGTAATACTTTATCACCTCATCAGAGTGCTGACAATGGCTGTTCCCCAAGTTCCCCAACTGTTTCCCAAGGATGCTAGTAAAGAAACACACACCAAAAGAGAGAAGGGGCAGTTTGTCTTCTGGCCTCTGATGAGTTAATGTTGACCCTGCTGAGGTTAACCACACCTGCGGCTCTCAGCATTTTAGATTCCTGTGGCCAAAACGTCTAGCGGTCTTCCTTCATCCCTGTCTGATACATCCAATCTGTTTGTGTGTGTGTGTTTGCATATTTTTTTTGCATGCCTGATGTCCAGATCGTTAAAGTCTGAAGTAAACAAAATCATGTATTTTTATTTATTTATTTAGCTTTTAACAGGGAATTAATGTTTTGCTAGAGATAGTTGACCAGCCATAAATATTTCTTATCAGTCATGAAAATGTATTTTGCATTATTATTCATTTAAAAATATAATATTGTCGTTATTATTTCCTATTGTATATCATTTTCCTTATAAATATAACATTGTCTGGTAACACTTTGGTTTAGGGTCCAGTTCTCACTATTAACTATTAAAGGCCCGCTGAAGTGTCTTGGAACGCGCAGCATTATTCAATGTGTTGACGTAATTTCAACTGAAACAGGAAGACAGGGCGATATATCGAACAGCCCCGCCTCTTTTTAAAAATAGCCAATAGCGTTTTGTTTATATCACAGCTTGGCCAGAGCCGTTAAACTCAGTAAAACCTCTGTTTCCATTTAATATCTAACCGTTTCTCCTCCTAATCGCCTCTATATCACTTTAAAATATAGCATTCTGTGCAGAATTCAAATGGGTCCGATACCTTTCGTGGTCTGAGCCGACTCGCGGATATGATCCGCTCTGTGCTCTCGTGTCCCTGGGCCAGAGCAGACTGTGCTCACGCTGCGGCGGTTCACGTTATACTAACGCGAATACGGACTTCATTTGCGTCAATGAAAAGCATATTTACACTGTCTGAATTGTTCCCTATCCTCTATATAGTGCACTATGTGCCATTCACCATGTAGAAACTAGTAAATGTGTGAACAAATGACTGATTTCAGCCGCAGCTTCAGCGTCTGTTGATAGTGTAGGAGGGGGCGGGACTTCAGATTCTACACAGCATTTGATTGGACAGAGGATTTGATGAGAAGCTGAAGTGCAATGTGATGTCATGAAAATCCGTGATCCATTTTAGCAGAAGTGAGAGACTGTAAGTTTTGAATGCTTATATCTCCTAAATGCGAATTTTGTCATTGTTTTGGAACACACCAGCTTATTCATAACCTTAAGGATAACATATTCATACTAAAAGCTAAAAAACTTAAATTTTGATTTCAGAATTCCTTTAACTACAACTTTTTGCCTCAATAAACTCACAATTACTGCTTATTAATAATTAAATAAGGTAGTTGTTAAATTTAGGTATTGGGTAGGACTAAGGGATGTAGAAAATGGTAATGCAGAATAAGGCATTAATATGTGCTTTATAAGTTCTTATAAACAGCCAATATCCTAGTAATATGCATGCTAATAAGCAAATAGTTAATAGTGAGAATTGGACCCTAAACTAAAGTGTCTTCAATGAATGAATTATTTACTACACTTGCAGCTTCATATACTGTACAAACAAGTCTCCATCTCACAGTGAAAGGACACCAGTCACAAAAACATTACGACACAAAATTTGATCTTCAGATTTCGGTTTTGATGGCTTAATGTGAGGATATATCGCCAGAAAAGTTCTGAAAGGGAAAATACTTCCTAGATAAACAATTGTCCAAAGCATATTTCTTAAAAAGACATGTATTATGTTGTAGGTCATTCTAAAGTTACTGGCAAAGTAGAGAGTAACAGTTTTGGTTCCATTTTGCATATATTTAACACCTTTGAATTCTATATTTAAGCGCACTGCTTTTTGCCTTTATAAAGATGTTTCATGGTGTCAAGCAAAGAGATTAAATGTTTGAACTGTGTTTTTCTTTCAGCGAGTCAGTTATAACCACTAAACCTCCTTCCATCTCTCTGTATGTAGCCCTTTGTGTTCTTCAGTTTGTCTTTCTTCTCTGTTTTATTCTGATTCTCCATCTCTCTAATCTGTCCTGGCCGGGCAATGTGCAAATGCGTCATGGCTCATGTGATATGACTGTCTAGCTGACACTCGTAATTGTAGTTTCCTTGCAAATATTCTCCATTCTAAACGCAGATCCTTCAACGGTTTTAGTAGTGGAAACCCAGCCGTCCACTGATGAGGAAGGTGAGTGTCACTGATGCATTTAAATGCCGTTTAAGTCAAGCGTTCACTACACTCTTAGAAAAAGGGTTCTGTCAGGCATTTCATAGGCTATATAGAATCTTTTAGGGGTTCCCATCATGGGATCAACAGCTCATTAACATACTTAATCATCAGAAAAAAATTGAAATAACCTTAAACATGAAAGTATTAAGCAATCATTTAACACATTTCTCTTTACATAGAACCTTTTTG
This sequence comes from Anabarilius grahami, assembly GCA_003731715.1. Classification (NCBI taxonomy): domain Eukaryota; kingdom Metazoa; phylum Chordata; class Actinopteri; order Cypriniformes; family Xenocyprididae; genus Anabarilius; species Anabarilius grahami. The sequence continues at coordinate 2,989,827 of RJVU01057857.1, read as the reverse complement.
GCATAAAGCATTCTATAAAATTTAGTCAGGACCCCTATTGAACCTTTTTTTCTAAGAGTGTAGGGTTTGGAACAGAACTAAGGTTTTGTGCATTTGTGTGTGTTTTAGACATCATCTCTCAGTACCCTACACTCTGGACAGAACAGGTCCGCAGCCGAGAAAAAAACAGTACCAGAATACCACGTGAGTTACCGACAAACATCTGTTATCACTTTTCAACACAAAATGCTAACTGAGCTGGATTGGTTTTGGTATTTAGGGGAAGACAGAAAAATGTAACATCTGAAACATTCTCATTTATAATTCAAAAACAAAAAAAGTGAGGTTGCACTTCAAGGTGCAGTGTGTAAATTTTAGCGACATCTAGTGGTGAGGTTGCGAATTGCAATATAGAGAAGCAACGGTGGCCAACACAGGACAAAGATGTCGTCGTCTGAGACAGCAGAGAGTAGCCAGTCAAGCAAACACGCTCTGTAGAGCAGTTTGTCCGTTTAGGGCTACTGTAGAAACATGTCGGTGCAAAATGGCGACTTAACATGTAAGGGGACCCGCGGTGTATGTAGATAGAAATGGCTCATTCTAAGGTAATAAAACATAAATGTAATGGCTTTATACACCACTGAAAACCTAGTTATGTATATTATATTGCATTTCTGTCAATAGATCCTCCTAAAATTTACACATTGCACCTTTAAGCCTGGTGCACACTGTACGATTTGTAATAGTCTTTTATGACTGTTGTTTGTCAGGCATGATGCCCGCTGTAAGCCATGTCACACTGTGGGATCTCAGTTGTCATTTAAGTCAAGACATGTTAAAAACAGACACATGCAAGAAGACTCGTCCAGAGTTTTACATCATCAATCCGTGACACATTCACATGTGAGCTGCATTTACATGCGGGATAGAAATGGTGGCTAACAAACAAAAACAATCTCTAGAGTTATGCAATACAAACCGGAAGACAGAACACGAGCACAGAGCTGAGAAGGGGCGGGGCTACATACAGTCTATGGGCTATAACATTAATATGGATAGCTAAGATCATCTGATCTTGGAAGAATTGACTGAGTGCTATTCTGAAACATTAAGGGAGAGACATAGAAAATTACTAGGAGAAACATCTGAGAAGTAGGAGACTGTCGGAGACAGTTTATTAGTATTATTTTAGTATTATTTACATACTGTACTATTATAGTATTTATTAATATATTAAATTAGCTTTATATTGTAGCTTTATATATTTATATTTTTCGTTTTCTTAATTTTAGATTAAGTTTTACTTATTTTGTTATGTTCTTTTTAAATAATATTTCTAGCTTTAATTAATTTTTTTTGTCAGTTTCATTTTTAGTCATTATTTAATTTAAATTAAAAACAAATTGCCTTGACAACTAACTGAGTACTAACATTTCAGTTAGTTGTCAAGGCAATTTGTTTTTAATTTTTCTTCAGATTTTTTTTTGTTTTCCATCTATTATTTATATTTTATTTAATGTCAGCTTTGTTTCAGTTACTGAAAATGGCTTTTAATAGTTTTAGTTAACAATAACAACACTGCTGGGAAACAACTGAGATCAAAAGCAAAAGAGACATATGCAGATTCTTATCTGTAATTTTGTATTATGAAACTCTGTTGCTATAGTGGCTCNCACACACACACACACACACACACACACACACACACACACACACACACCAAAGCACAATGTGAAGATCCAGCTCAGTGTGGCACTCAGCCATTGCCTGACATGTTGATCTAATGAAGGAATCATCAGAGATGTCATAAAAACCCATCTGGGAAAAAATGACGACATGAACTCAATAACAGATCTAATTCTGATGACATTATTACAGAGTTTGTGTGTTTCTAAATAGACTCATTTGTGTGTGTCAGTGTGTGCGTGAATAGCTTGATTGTAAAGTTCTCTTGATTTACAATCAATAAAACATCAGCGCAGTGCAGTGAAAGCTGATGGTTTTGATTATGGCTGATTCGTTGAGGTCTAAAGGGTGATTATCACTATTCAGAGAAGCTCAGAATAGAACTGAAAGAAAGACAGAGACAAAGAAAAGATGTCTCTATAGGTTTAAAAAAAAAAGCATTTTCTAAAACAATGCTCACATGAAGCCAAACACCTGACAACACCACAGAGAGAGAGGATAACTATAAAAGGATGTGGGCGAGAGAATACAGAACCTTAGAAAATGCATAGCAATGCACTAAATACCACTCAGAACAGCTTAGCAACAGCGTAGCAACACCCTGGTAACTAGGGCTGCACAATTTAAACCATTGTGTAAAATAACAGAGCCATGCCTCACTCTGCCCATGCATTCATTTAATTAAATTGCATCCTTCCAGTCATATTGAAATTTTGGTTTTATTTCGATTAATCATGCAACCCTTACTGTTAACCACCTAAAACACCCTAGCAAACACCTAGCAACACCCTAGCAACCACCTTAGCAAATACACATTTAAAACCAGTCAAAACACCTTAGCAGCCACATAGCAACACCCTGGCAAACACTTACAGGCTCTCTAACAGTCACTCCAAACAGCCTAGCAACGCATTAAAAATCACTCAAAAAAGAAAACAGCACAGCGATACCCTGATAACCACCCAGAACACCCTAAAAACATTATGAATACCTTAGAAACCACATATCATATAGCCTATGCCCTGGCAACCAGTCACACCACCTTAGCCCCCTTTGACTTTTGAACTAAATACACTCTCCCTCATTTCCTTTTTATCTTTCTTTCTTTTTTTTAAACTCACATAATCTTGCTTGCATTAGATGAGGCGGCTCAAAGCGTTGCTGGAGAGCTGTGTTGTGGCACATGAGATGATTGGTTCCTGATGCAGAGAAATCTCACAGCTGTAAGATTGTGCTCCAAATGTATCATTCATGTGTTTCGAGCTGTTGTTGTGTGCGTATATCTGAGCTTCATGGCTAAGCTCATACTCAAGATTGAAAGAAAGCACTGAGATGCCACTGTTTTCCCAAAACGAAGTGCTTTATGCAGCGATTCTCTGCCCAAGGTCACTGTCTTCATTCAAAGGCACTGCAAACACAGGCACACAGAGACGACGTGTAAATATTTATGCTGGTCGCAGGAGCCCCGTGCAGACATTAACTTCTTAATGTCATAAACATTTCCACAGGCCTACCATAAAGCACAAGCTCTCACTTTCACTCTCTCTAACTGTATTTTCTTCTCTTACCCCCTAAAAACATGCTGTCCATTCATCTCTCCATAGCTGAGGCATCACAGTCCAGTCAGTCACACAGACAACGTTCTTTAATTGAAAATGAAATGTTATTAATTTAATTAAAATGTGATTAAATTATATCAATTTAAATATAATTACATTTTAATTTATTATGAATTCTTTTAGCATCAGACAGCATTAACCAATACGTTCTTTTATCCAGCCTAAACACATGCACAGGATCATGTATATATCACAGGCAGTGAAGGATATAATCAAGGAATAATCAAGATGAAGACATATTAGTAGACAAGATATTAGTCAAACACTTGATTTTTTTGTATCCTTATTTTAGGTTGGAGCTTGTTCCATTTCATTCTATTCCTCTCAAGCTTTTCAAAAGACTTGCATAAACTGTAAGATGCTTTTGTTGGAGCTTGACAGCTCCTGGTCACTGTCTACTTTCATTGTACAGCAACACAGATGCTTGGCCTCTCTTCACCACAGAGAACACTGACACTTACTCACTCAAATTGTGTCTCCCGCTGTATTTCACTCCTTTCTTCTGTCTACCTTTACCTCAGCAACCTCGTGTGATCAGGAGCAGCTGTCGGCACAGGAAGAAGCAAGACAACATAAAAACGAAGCAGTTTTTGTACCTGACTGCGCTCACGGTGGACTCTACAAACCTGTCCAATGCCATCCCTCCACCGGGTACTGCTGGTGTGTCCTGGTGGACACTGGACGGCCCATACCCGGCACATCCACAAGGTAATGTACTTTTCTTAAAAAAAAAGTATGTGTAGTGCAATTCTGCCTTTTTAGCTTGGAGTTCCACTTTTTACATAAAAATCAGGAGGAAATTTCTCCAATACAACTACTAGGATGTTATTTCAGCATGTCTCTTTCACATCAGCTTTAACAAAATGGTATTATAAACAATTTAAAATACCTCTGGCGCCTCAAAGAAACAAATCCGTCCTTATTTAGTTGCCAAAATACAACTTAAGCAGTTTGTCTCTTTTGAAAGGAAAAACCCACCACTTGGCTTTTAAAATGGTAAGTGCCAGTCGACTTTCTCTTACAGTACATCTAATATACACCCGGGGCAGGTCTCTTTATTTGACTTACTATGGGGTACAAAATTGAGCTTTGGAGTCTCTCAGGGGCCAATACTTGGCCCAATCTCATTCAGTCTCTTTTAACATTTCAAGAGGAGCTTGATAAGAACAGCATCCTTGATGTTAAAATAAACCATCAAATCATTTTGATTAACTACACATCTCCTAACAGGCTGGTTGCACAACCAGCTCAAATCTGATCAAGAACCTGGCAGAATGACAAAACATTGTTAGTGTGATTGTCAGGGGTCAGTGACACCCGCTGTATTCAGGGGCACCTTTAATGAGCTGCAGGAGTGTAATGGAGTGATGCTGTGGATTTCTGACCATCGCCAAATGTGGTATTGAGTTAACAAAGCCTCAGGCAATGTGCCAGACAGCGCATTAGAGCGCGCATGGAAGTGCTACCTTCCCATCATCCTCCTCTCTCTCTTTCTCTGTTCTTGGGGCAGGTCGCCTGGCAGTGATTGGAGCACATTTACTCTCCTAATGGGGCCATGAATGTTTCTCTTGTCTTACACTTCTTACTCACTTTTTCTTTCACTCCATTCTTCTGTTTCCGGCATCTTGAGCTGAACTTCTAGTGATTGCATCCTAGCGCAGTCGTTGTATCTGTGAAAAGATAAAGTGATCAAAAATTCTTCAACAGCAATATTTAGTCAGAAGCATTGAATGATGACCCTGCACTGTATATATACAGTGCAATATATACTGTATACTGTGCACAAGTCTTAGGAACGTTAGTATTTTCACACACACAGACACACACAAAAAAGGTTTTAAGCCAGATATTTATATATTTATAAGCGTCTTGGAGACGTTGCCGAAGTTCTTCTGAGTGTTTGAGTGTACTCAAAATTTGATTGTATTAAGCTGAACTTAATATTACTGAGTTGCAGCAGATTTCTAATTCCCAGCCTATTTGCGTCAGACTGTATAAGGAAAATAAATGTTGCAATTAAGAGTTATTTTGTGTGTTTTTTCACAAGATTAACATAGGGAGACATAAGTTAGTGTTTAATGTTGTATTATGTTTGGATTTGTTAGTTTTGTAGGGTTACTATTGTGGTGAAGAGTAGAATCTGTGTTTAGGTTGAGGATGGGCTACAAAACATTAAGACCATATATACTGTATATGGTTTGATGTTTGATTATATACATGCAAGTATATAATAATAGTCTCTTTGATAGTTATAATAGCATGTGTTATTTGCTATCTATCATTTAACCATGAAGATCTGAATGTAATGTTTATGTAAATGAACTGGATGTAATTAACATTATGATGAGTTGGGCGAGGCTGAGAACTGTAAGATCGAAGGGATGCCGGTGACGTGATTGTTAAAGAGAGGCACCTGTGCACCACACTGGCCTTGCTCCGCTTCCACTGCTCTCGGCCCCGCCCCACTTGTTACAAAAATTTTATGTTCAACTAACTTAACATAATGAGTTAATTTACTTAAATGTTTTGAACTTACTGAGTTTTACAGTGCTCCTGTTCTGTCATCATTTTGTGCCAATTTTAAGTTTTGCTTAGTCTTATGTAACTTTATTACTTTGATTTTGATGAACTTAAATCATTTACATCAATTGGTTTCCTCAAACCATTTAAGTAACGATATAGTTGTTAAGACTTAGATTTGTTACCTGAATTCAAACTGAATGAATAAAATAAACTTAAAATCTTTAAGTTGAGTTTACTCTAATGATTGGCTAAACCACCACTAAAATATAAGTGAATTTAACTCAATGTATGTGAGTCTACAGTACTCATACTTACTGGTTTTAAAACTTAAATTGTTTACAGCAATCGGTTTCATCAAATGATTTGAGTTACCGTAACTTATCGGGTTTGACTGTGCATAACAATATAGAATGACAGACAGACAGATAGATAGATAGATAGATAGATAGATAGATAGATAGATAGATAGATAGATAGATAGATAGATAGATAGATAGATAGATAGATGACTCTTTACTTATTCAATATTATTATCTTGTCTCCCTGCTTTTTAAAACAAAACAAAAAATCTGAACATTTTTCTCAGCATTGGTGGAATATTTTAGCTGTTGGCCTTGCCTCTGTATAAACAATAATGCTTTGTATTTCACTGTTTCTCTCTCTCTCTCTTACTGTAGATTTGAACAACCAAAATGTGATGGAAACGCCAGAGCCCATCCAAACAAACCAAAGGACCATTACAGGAGCAGACATCTGCAGGGTGAGCATAACTGTGTGCTTCTAAGCAGATGTGAAAATATTGTGCAAGGTTTGCTATGAGAGTGAGATACTTCACATCTCGAAACTAGCAAGAGGACAATTTATAGAAACAAAGCTGCAAAAAATGAGAAACAACACCTTTTTACCTTTTCACCTTTTTTAATATTATAAGAGGACCTAAAAGAAATAAATAACAAAAAATGTAAATTTAATACATTACGTGTTAGTTAGTAGGTGCACTACCAGATTGTGTTTGATCTAAATTTTCATTCTTATTAATTTAGGAAAAATGCATGTAAACATAAATCACAAGGATGTATGTGTATCTATATGTTTGTGTTTGCATGTGAGCTCAAGTGTGCACAGGTATGTGTGTGACAACTAAAGTCTAAAACCATCTCCTGGTTTCCCACGACCCTGCGGTCTGCATAGACGACAGATGTTAACAGATCATCTCACTGTGGAAAGGGGAGGTAGAAAAGATAGATTACAATAGATAGCATGGCCTAGGAGGATGACAAGGAGGGATGAGTGTGGGGGAGTGGCTGTGATGAAGAACAGAGGAAAAAGGAGTGGAGGGCAAAGATAAAAAAACAGCAAAAAGGAAACGAGGGAGTGACTTCCATTTCCAGCATGAATTAATTCATTGATTAGATTAGATTACATCTCTGTATGGGGACTGTGTGGTATATTTAAAATTTACAGATTCAATATCCTGCTGTTGACAATATACACTACTATTCAAAATACCCACCCTTACAAAAATGTACTGTGGTGTTACCAGCATGGTATCAGATGGACTAATACTGTTGCATTTTAATATCTACCATGATGCTGAATGATTTCCATTATAATGTGCCATGGTATTTACAGCACATGGTACTTCTAAGAATAATGGAAATGCCATGGTACTTTTTTTGTCAGTGTAAGTACATGAGAAATGCTTTTGTGCTTTGTCTCAGTCCCAGATAACAGATTCTTGAATAACTGGCCAGACTTTGACTAATAGGATTATCTTCATATTTTAATTAAGATTAAGTCGTGAAATAGGCTTTTGAAACAGTATGAGGTGTGAGAATGTATGTGTGTTACTTATGTGTGCTATATATTTATATATCTTTTGGAATCGGACAACACCTCACTTTGGGAATGTCTTCAAAGGTAAAATGAAAAGTTCATTTTTATTCTTAAATTATTATACTTAAATTATTATAAATTCTAAAAATGTGAATAATAAACTTATGCCGTCCAATTGAGACAGATGTATTTTTATCAGATAAGACATGCGCATAAATTAAGATGAAAACAAATTTACCGAATAAATCCCTCGATGCGCAACAAAAAACCCACATGACTTTGCCTCAACAGAGGAAGTGATTGGATAACTGGACTGACCAATGGATTAGTTTCACTGCACAGCATCTCAAATGTTTTTTTAGTTATTCTGAAATGCCTGAGTCAAAGTCTGTCATCAAAATGATTTGGTTTAACACCCTCCCAGAAGTGTCTCACATGATTTCCGTATGTTCCCAAACACCAGGCATCTGAACGCAAGATAACATGACAGCGTTTATTGCATTTCGTCTGTGCTCTCTGAGACGCATGCCATTTATAATATGGGGAAAAAAAAGCCAAAGTGGCTTCTACCGATTGCAGCAACTTCCATTTTTATTACAGATTTTTTGCGTTCCAATTTTCCAGGAAGTGGCAGTTTTGTTCTCTTGAACACATGGGAGGAAACGGTGCTTTATTCGCAAATGTTTTATGCGATATTCCAGTTTTGTGCATAAGTTAAATTTGTAACTTTGGATGGAAACATAGCTACTGAGTATTTCATGATAAGATAGTAGGTCTACACTTGGATTGTACAACTCAAATGAAAGCAGTGCAATTATTTCAAATGAACTTAATATTGAATTTAATATTGTATTGAATGATATTGAATCCCACTTATATGTTGGCAATATGAATCTCTACTGCATAGTAGAAATGACCAAGCTTAGTATGTCTGAGATGCAGATTAATTGCTGGTCTTAGTCTCCACTACTAGACTAGCTTTGTTATTGTGTGCTTTGGTAAACATTCTAATATCTCAATATGTTAACAAATAATCCTCTGTTCCTCAGGTGTGTGTGTGTGTGGACGTTCAGGCTGCCAGCAGCATGTGTACAGGTGCTGTTGTGTGAGCAGCTCTCTGGTCACGGCTGGTTAATTGTGGTGTAGAAGGGGGGCTGATGGGGGCCGGCGGCTGCTGGCAGCTAAACGTCCACAATCCACTGCCAATACCACAATTCTCATGATTTTGTTGCAACTTGAGAGCTTTTATGTAAGATCCACAAGCTGCGGGATTCTGGGTAATTCTGAAATGTTGTAAAATGCAGGATCTGGATGGGTTTGCTCAGTGAATTCTCACTCAGCATTTTAATCAGGTGATATATAAAGGACATTTTTTAGCTGGAGAGGTCAAAATGAATGGGATGTAATTTCCGTCTGTATTCTTGCTTGTTTAATAGAGTGCTGCATTGATGATGTATTTGTTATGCCAACTTGGAAGTTAGCATCAACCTGGTTCCCTCAACCAAAACCCAATAGGATTTTTCCACTGGCTTTTGGATTACTGCAGAAAATAAGCTCTGGGCAAACCAAAAAAAGTTTATAATTCTTACACACATTTTGAAGCCTCAATACAATCACCAGAAGTAAAAAGCTAAAATTAGGCTATAAGTGAACTACATCATGGTCACACGACTGTCAACGTCACCATCACCAAGCTTCCGACAACTCTTTCAGTCTATACTTAAAAAGATTTCCCTGAAAGTTTCAGTTGGAATAGTTTGCAAGAGCGTGATTATAAACACATCGAGGTTGTGAAAGAGGGCTAGTGAGTAGATGAGTTTTCCTGTTCGGCTGATGACGTTTAATGTCCAACAACCTCTGTGCCATTTAGACACTTATTAGCAACTGCCATTTTAAAAGACAAGTAAAAGCTTACAAAAATCACAAGAGGATATTTCTGATATATTTTATGCTGTGGAATAAAATGTGAAAATATCTTGAGCTTGTTTTCACCACAAGTTGTTTTCAAGCATTTAACCAAAAACCCATTCAAAAACCCATTGACTTCAGATGATGGAACCAGAAGTGCTAAATTGCAAACTCAAGTCTGGGTTTTGGTCTAAAAATATACTGTATGCCATCCCTGAAGCAACCTACTAGACTGCCTATACATATAAGTATCATATCAATATATCAAAATTGAATGAATTCATATTAAAACGAACCTGAAAAAGCATGACAAATTATGTTTTCTGATTAATGTAAAATTCTAAGAGCAAAAAGCATTCTCAAAAGGTCAGAAATGTTTGTTATTATGCGTCTAGACTACACTAAAAGTTATGTAGTTTTATTGAAAAAGTGAGAAGAATGCAGTCCCTCGTATGAACAGGTGGGACGGATATTTTACTGTGTCTGCTCTCAGTGAGGAGTGAACTCACGCAGATCGTCAGCATAACACTCACTCACAAACTGTCAGCATTCTGTGCTTATCTTGTAAACCTGCATACGTTTAAATGTCTTTTTTTTTTTTGCCCTCTTTTCTCTTGTTTGAGGACTGTTTACCTGAACACTCACACACCTGTTCACAAGGACCTCTTACAACCAGAGAATCTGTTGCCCCTGGGCCTGACAATAAACAACCCAGCATGTGAAGACAAATGCGCACACACATGCACACGCACTTTCCCTTTCTTTATTTGAACAGAAAAATGGATATGATAAAGAAAGCGTAGGAGTGTGTTAAACTCCCTAGGTTTTTCAACAGCCAACACTGATATCTAAAGAGCAGGTTGGCCAATATACATGTGCATATACTTAACACAAGCTACTGAAATAAGATGGACACATTTGCTGGAATAGTAATAAAAAAACTTATTGTATGCCAGATTTACATAAAAAAAAAAAATGCAATTGCCATAAAAATAATGCCGCAATCCAATAAAATCCTAAAAATAGGCTTCATTTTCAGTATGCAAAATACAATTTCTCATTTTTGTGGTGAATTATGACATGGACATGTTTCTGACTGGTTTGTGGGTTTCACCCAAACATCAACAGACCATAGTTCCCACACACGGCAGACTTTTACCTGGGACCATAAACCTAAATCCTATGTTTGATTGGCAGCTATCATCTTCCTCAGACAGGATAGGGGAGGTCTGATTTTTACGACAGGGCGGCAAAGAATCTCTGACGCCGTAACATGCTTTAACTCTACTCTCCACTATCTTTAAGAGCAGTTGGTGTAAAAACAGTGAAACGTCTGTCAGCTTTACATCTTCCCAATGTTTATTGGGCCACCTATGGCGCCAGTACCCAAAATAGCCACTAGTAAGAGGAACATGATATGGTAGAAGAACCATACACCATCGTATATCATCAATCATGTTGATTTGGTGCTCAAAAGTGATTTCTTAATATCAATGTTGAAAACAATTTTGCTGATTAATATTTTTGAGGAAACCATGATAAATTGAGTTAATTAAAAAAAAAAATACAATAATGACAGAAATGCTCACTGAGTTGTTGTGACAAAATAACATATAGTTCAATAATTAGGACCAGAGCAGGAGAGTTACATGAGGTAATTCAGTCACATCAGCAGTTTATGAGGTTTCATAGCTGTTTATACTGATAACCTGAAGGTAAAATGTCACATGAAAGGAAGCTTTGTTTGCTTTTAATCTTTTTCCCATGGGATTTTATAAAACAACTGCTTAATGACACTAAAATCAAATGAAGAAAGAAAATATAGGACAGTTTTGCCATCGAAAGTAAAGTACAATATAAAGGAATAGTTATTTCAAAATATGTAGTTCTATCATAACTCTTAGAAGAGTTTATCATGGTAATGGTTATTTAGTAGGGCTGTCAATAAATTAAAATATTTAATCGTGATTAATCGCAAGATTGTCATGAGTTAACTCGTGATTAATTGCAACTTAATCACACATTTTTATCTGTAATCTTTAAAAAAAAATTCCATAACAAAACATTGAAAGCTCAGCCAAACAGCTGATCATAGCTGTACAGGGCGGGTTTTTATTTCTCATCTCCATAAATATATATAGTAGTAGAGCTAATGCAAGGGGTAGAAATCAATTGGGGTTATCCTTTGCTGAAACTTCCTCGTCGTTGTGGAGAGCGCAGTGCATAGCAACGACAGACACCACGGGAGTGCAAACGCTTTGGAAAGATGGAGAAAGTGGCGTGGCTGCTACTTCCACATGTTTTTAGACATGTGAATGGCCCTTATGGGTGCATCAACATTTCTCAAATAGCATATACCTGTAGCAGATCTATACAGGTGGAGCTGGGGAAGGTGGAGGGTTTTGGAGGAACTCTGAAAGCACGCTCCAAACTGCTACAGCAAACACTGACCAGCTTTTTAAATTCTGAGCAGCATGCTCATTTGCTACAGATGCAACAGGAACCAATCAGCTTGTGCCGTGTAGTTAATGTGATTGTCAGCAGGTTGCATTAAGGACCCATCAGCCTGTGCCATCTAGAGTTTCATGACAGAACTTGGTATTTATTCCAAAGTTGTACAAAGTTACTTTAAAGACCATGGTTCTTTTCTGTCCCACATTTTCAGGATGTCCTGGGGAGAAGAAGACAGAATTCCTGACGAGCGTGTTGGATGCATTGTCCACGGACATGGTTCATGCAGTAACTGACCCGGCCTCTGCCGGCAGGTAAACAAGAGTCTGAGAATTGAGAAATGTAGATGTAATGGGCCAGTTCATGAAATGAACTGACCCTGCCAACTGTGTGGTGCACAAATATTTTCTTAGTTAATTAGCTGACTGACTGGAATAATTCCCATGCAGCTAACAGGAAATGTTCTCAGAACTTTGGCTAACTTAACTTTAATAGAATGATCATTCAAAGTGATCTGGTCTTTAGTAATGTTCTTAAAACATTAACATAAAAATATTATTTGTACATCATTCATTTTTTCTGAAACTTAAACGTTGCATGTTCACCTAATTCTGTTTTTTAATGTTTCAATTAGTTTCAGAATGTTAAAGAACAAAGAAAATTCCCATAATGTTTGCGAAATGATAAAATGGAATGTTCCCTCAATGTTCGCATAACCAAGAAAAACTTTTTAAAAACATTTAAAAAACTGGACAAAAAAAAAGTTTACCTAATAGGAACGTTAGAAAAACGTTCTTAGAACATATTTTTATTAGCTGGGTTGATGCTACTATTTAGGTCCTTTACTAAAGAAAGGCAGCAAAAGAAAAACTTCATCTGATATTTTAATACATTGTGAGTTTCACAGACATTTAACCAGAAAACCATGTGAATGTAAACATGTTCGGTGTTTGCCTAATTGTGATTTTTCTTTCATTCAGGATGTTAGAGCCAGACCCCAGTCATACTCTGGAAGAGCGAGTTGTTCACTGGTATTTCAGTCAGCTTGACAAGAATTCCAGTGGCGATATCGGAAAGAAAGAAATCAAACCATTCAAACGTTTGCTGCGTAAGAAATCCAAACCCAAGAAGTGTGTGAAGAAGTTTGTGGAGTACTGCGACATCAGCAACGATAAGGCCCTGTCTCTACAGGAACTGATGGGCTGTCTGGGTGTCACTAAGGAAGAGGGTGAGTCTCACTGTTTCCTCATGGATGACCCAGATATATGGGCATTTACACACTAGACTTTACACTGCATCAGAGAACACTGTGGATACTTTGATTTGAAATGGTAGTGGAAAACGCAATGGTTTTGCAAAAAAAAGTGATGCTCTGTTGAATGCACTTTTTAATGCAATTTAAATGCACCATACACTACAGATTAAGCAGTAATATTGTGAAATAGTATTACAATTATAGACTGTTGTCTACTTGAATATATTTTAAAGGTACACTATACTAAGCGTCCCTCTAGCGGTTGAAAAACAAAACTCTATGCATTTTTGCGAAAGAAGAGTGTTTTGGTTGTGCTTCTCGGAATTCAGAATTCCTGCAAGATCCAATTTGTACAGAAGCCAGGAAAAGAAGTATTTTTCCCCCCTCATAATTATAGAAAATAAATTATGAGAATAACTGAGAATTATAAACCTTATTTCTATGAATATGTTTTTTTTTTCTTATTTTAAAATATCTCATTATTAGAACCTGTCTTACAAATCAGTGGATTCACAGAATAAACTCTAGTATGCAAGCATTTGCAAACTATTTTCTGATTGGATGAGGGAGATACTGACAGTGCGTATGAGCTCTAAGAGATTGTTCGAAGACTGTGTGGTCGTTTTAATTGACTATGAGCGTTTGCATTTGTTTAATAACTTTCTCAGAAACAACCCGTATTTCTGTCATGTAATGGGGAACAGGCTTGTAAAACGTTCTCATTGCTTTTTCCTCAGGGGCAAAAACAGGTGAAGGCACAACATCTAGTAAACTGGTGAGTTAATGTAGGTGGCTGTTAACATTCACAACATGCATTCCAGCTTTCTCTCTCACCCTTTTTTACCAAGCAATATATTGAAAACAATTAACAATATACAAATGGACAATTGCATTTAAAACTGATGACAACAACAAGCCATTGCTTTAAAATGGCATTTTCCTCATTCTTTGACTTTAATATTCACATTTGACTATATTGCAGAACCTCTCAAAGAAACAAGGCTAAAGTGGCCGCCATGATTGTTCCCGCTCCTGCCCCCCACCAAAACGACAACGGAAACCATAGTCTTTGCACTTTGTACTTTAAAACAATGTAAATTCACTTTGTAGAAAAAATAAGGTATTTAAACAGACTGCTGAATATGTGAATGATGTAGTTAGCATTTTTATGTCCTTACAAAAACAACAAAAAGAATAATAATAATTTAACACATACAATGTATGTGTCCTTTGTGAGTCTAAAATAAGTATACTTTTCTGAGTTGTACAAGTATTACATGTTGCATTTGTCAAGGCCATCTTTTTTTGTTACCTATTTTGTTTGTCTTTTCTTTGACTAATTTCTGGATAGTTTGTAATGCATCTAAACTGATTTTTTTTTAGAAGCCTCAACTCACACAAGTTTTTATACCAAATCCCAACTACTGCCTGAGCTTGGAATTATTACAGATCATAAGCCTGTACCACACATGGAATGGAATTTTGTTGAAAGTGCTTCATGATGATTAGAAATAAAGAAGTCTTTTATAATATTTTGTATTCTTGTTAATTTAAGAGTGTGTAAGAGTGGAGAAAAAACACTTTCATTATAAGTTGATATCTTAAATGACGTCTGACAACTAAATTGAGATGCACATGTAAATGCACCATTATTCTGTAGACAACATTGTATTCGGCTATAGCTCCGTACTTCCATCAGTGACCTCAAACTGACCTCATTCCTTTATCTCTGGGTGTAATTTATGATGATAAGTAGATCTGGTGCTGGATCTTTGAGATTAGGAGGCACACTCTCTGGTTTTAACACTGCAGGGAACATAAAGAAGGGGATCAGTTATTGACACTTCAAAGATGCGAAATTCAGGATTTTAAAAAGCCCAGCTACTACCCCAACCCTCTTCCATTATATCTAGTGCTTCCCACTGCTGCAAAACAGATAAGAGACTGAACATAAAGACAGGAATTTTAAAATTCTCTCCCACATTAATATATATAATAAAATGCGAACACTTTAAGGTTCATTTGTTAACATTAGTTAATGTATTAACTAACATGAACTAACCATGAGCAATACATTTGTTAATCTTTGTTAACATTAGTTCATTGTTTGTTCATGTTAGTTCACAGTGCATAAACTAATGTTAGCAAATACAACTCTTGATTTTAATAATGTATTAGTAAATGCTGAAATTAACATTAACAAAGATTAATAAATGCTGTAGAAGTGCAGTTCATTATTAGTTCATGTTAACTAATGTAGTTAACTAATATTAACTAATGAACCTTACTGTAAAGTGTTACCAATAAAATAAATAAATAAGATTGGATAATAAATTACTTTTATATGGTACTTGGAAAAAAAATCATATGGAGATTGTAATAAATAAATAAATGTTACATTCATACACACGCACACACACACACACACACACACACACATATATATATATATATATATACACGTATATAAATGCACACACATGATATCTATCTATCTATCTATCTATCTATCTATCTATCTATCTATCTATATATATATATATATATATCTGTGTGTGTGTGCAATATAAGCTGAATCCACATGCAGTCACTTCCTTTATATTGCATATTGCTCCAAAGCAATGATCAGGATCAAGTATGTCAAGTATGACAATACCCCAACACTAACTGAACATGGTGTATTTTTTGCATATCTGCTTTCATGTATTTTATTTAGCCAGTAGTAAGGTCTGAGCCTAGTAAATGTGTGTGTGTGTGTGTGTGTGTGATTTTGTCGACAATGTGTTTCTCATTAATCCAGCACCTGTGCTAGACTCTACATTCCCATCCTGCAGTCAATACTCAGTTAATCTTCCAACAACAAACAAATCTACAGCTGGCAGAGCAAATTTCCTTTCCTGTTAGAACTAAGACTTTATAATGACAAGAACTCTCTCTCTATCTATCTATCTATCTATCTATCTATCTATCTATCTATCTATCTATCTATCTATCTATCTATCTATCTATCTATCTATCTGTCTATCTGTCTATCTGTCTATCTGTCTGTCTGTCTGTCTGTCTGTCTGTCTGTCTGTCTGTCTGTCTATCTATCTATCTATCTGTCTGTCTGTCTGTCTGTCTGTCTATCTATCTATCTTTCAGGCCTATAAACTTATGTCTGTCTGATGCAGCAGTTCAGTGTGTCGGATTGTGAGATCAAGGTAGTCTGTGTGTGTGTGTGTGAACAGGTTTGAGGTCAGGTGACCCCTCCAAGCACACCTGTGGCTGTTTTTAAGGCCGGCCGTTTGTTGTGACATACCGGACAAATGCCGTAGTGTCTCTGTCAACATAACCAGCATCCCTCAGAGTCAATGGCATGACTCTCTCCAACACAGATCAGGTTACTGTCAGGTGCGTCACAGGCTCCTCTCTCTGTTTTAGTTCCTGTGTCATTCTATGGTAAGTTGCAAAATTAAAAATTGTGAAGGATTAATAAAATATAGATTATTATTAATATTGATGTTTTTTAATTAGTTGAAAATAAAACATAAGAACATATACTTTAAATATAATACCATAAAATAAAATGTAATCACATACAAATAAAGAGATGAACATTTTGTCATCATTTACACACCACTATTTTTTTTGGCAACCTCATTTGATTTGATTTTTTCTGTGAAACACAAAATGAGATGTTAGGCAGAATATCCAACCTGTTTGCATGGAAAGTGAAAGGGGATTTACAGTATACTGGAAAGGACTAAAGAAAAAAAGACCAAAAAAAAAAGGACCATAAAAGTAGTCTATGTATATTATATTCCAAGTCTTCTGAACTCCTACGATAGCTTTGCGTGAGTAACAGACCAATATTTAAGTCATTATTTACTGATAATGTTTCCCTGGCTCTTAACAATCATTTGTGAACATTTAAATTTGCCACTGTAATTGGTCATTGGATCACTCAATGTCACATGTCTAAAAAGGCACTTGTTTCACAAATGATCAAAATAACGAATAAGATTTTGAGCTCTGGTAAAGGGGATGTTTATTAGTGACTTCAGACAGGCTGTTTAGTGTTTCATAAGTCTTCGAATATAGAACTAAAATGATCATGCTCATAGCGTATGTTTATGTATGTGGCATGGAGATAATAATGGTAAAATGTTGCCAAACGTACACTACCATTCTAAAGCTTGGGGTCAGTAAATTTCAAATAAATGCTGTTCTTTTGAACGTTCTGTTTATCAAAGAATCCTGAAGGAAAATATATCACAATTTCCACAAAAATTTTCAACAATGATAAATGATAATAATTAGTAAAGGTTTCTTGAGCATCAAATCAGCATATTAGAATGATCAGCATATTTCTCAAGGATCATGTGACACTGAAGTCACATACTTTCACAACAGTATTATTTTAAATGCAGCCTTGGCAAGACTTCTAAAACAAACAAAAATCTTTTTAATGTTAATTTATGAACTAAAATCTCCAATTCTCTCATATGGTGTGTAACAGTTGCACAATCACCCCTCCTCTTAGAAGAAAAAGTTCAAAAACCATAAAGGATTTTTCAAGAGCTTCATATATGGAACCTTTTAGGGGTTTATGGATTTAGTTTTAGTTAATTAAATTTGAATTAATTTACTTTTGATTCAATTTTATGAATTAAACAGCTCATAAATCAAACTTCATCACTAGAAAAATTTAAATAATTCAATTCAAAAAGTATTATGCAATCATTTAAGACATTTCTCCTTATATATAAACTTTTTGGCATAAAGTGTTTTTTTTTTAAAAACTGAGTCAAGAAATCTAGGGTTCTATATTGAGCCCCGTTGAACCTTTTTTTCCTAAGCGTGTAGCCTCACCCATCTTTTTACCCACCCTACTTTCTCTCTCTCTGGTTGTGTGTCAGTAGCTCAGGACTGATGCCCAGCTCTTGTCCAGCTCTCTCTGCAGTTGCTCTTTTGTGTGTCTTGGATCGGGTCAGTTCTCCCGACACACGGCGGGCCTTTGTGTCTGCCCCGCTGTTCCTCATTCCCACACTTTCCACATTCTTCTTTCTCATTTAAATCTTTTTTTCATTCTCACCAACTTCAAGCCACGCTAAGACTTTGATAGGAGTGGCTGATGTGGAGATGAAGGATGAGTGTTTTGTTGTGTGAGCGCATGGCCGCTTTCAATGGATGTCACAAAATCTCTTGATTTAAAACATTTTCTGAATGAGATCTTTGTGACTTAGTCTTTATGAAATGAATTATAATAGTATAAACATAACACTTCTAAAAGTCCAAAAGTCACACAGAATCATACACACTCAGGGGTTTGTGAAGACAGGGCCACAGTAGCCCTTTGAGAGTGAGAGGGGGCAGATTACTGGGGCAGCTGCTGTCTGTTCTCACGCTAATGCCATATGATTTGTGGCTTTGCTGCATTTTTGCAGATCTAATAATTCTTCAGCTCACCTTATTTAACACCAGAAGGAGAGCAAGATCAGAGGAGCATGTGAATGAAGGATTGGAGAAGGAAGGTGGTGGTGGTGGGGGGGATTGTGGTCCCTACTTTGGCCCCTCCTATAATATAGATCTTAAGCTTGATGATGTAGAATAGTAATAGCACACCTCTTATTGCATGATTTGAAGTATCATTTCTGTGGTGAGTTACACACTCTTAAAAATAAAGCATCTATGATTCAGTGAAGAACCTTTAACATCCATGGAATCTTTCCATTGCACTAAGGGTTCTTTATAGTGGAAAAAGGTTCTTTGGATTTTTAAAATGTTCATCGCACTAAGAAATAACGGTTATTTTAAGAACTGTTCACTGAAAGATTATTTGGGGGAACAAAAATGATTCTTCTATGGGATCACTACGGAAACTCACTTTTGAAACCTTTATTTTTAAGAGCGCAACAAAGTTTGATAACTTAGTGTGAGGGGTTTGTTCTAATCTTTAACCCTAAACATGAACAATAGTGATGCTCGTCTTCCTTATTCGGTTCTTCAGAATTAGCATTAGCATGATACAACTTGCAATTGCGAGTTCATATCACACAATAATTGATTTTTTTCTACAGTTGTGAGTTTAAAAAAACCCCATCATAATTGCATGATGTAAACTAAATTGTGAGATAAAAATTTGCAATTACCTTTTTTATTTTTTATTCAGTGGCAGAAACAAGCTTCCATAGAACAGTGTTATTACAAACTAAATTAATAATGACTGAATTTCAATAAATAAATAAATATTCCAGATGTTGCCATGTTGCAACATTTCTGATTTTTTTTTTTAAAATTTACTTAATTTAAAAAAACTGAAAATATCTAAACTAAACATCTAAATCTATACCTAAACTAAAACTGAAATTAAAAATAAAAACTAAGACATTTAAAATAAATAAAAAACTGACAAAGCCACAACAAAATCATATTTCAATTTAATCTAAAAAAAATTGCAAATTTTAAAAATAAATACTAATCCAAAATTATATATAATATATATATAATAACTGGAAAT
>RJVU01057857.1:2936110-2970046 GCA_003731715.1 Anabarilius grahami | reverse complement strand
TTGGTATTGCTAACGGCCTGTTCTGTTTGAGCTACAGGAATGCTGGTAAGTTGTTTGCTGGCCCAAGTCAAAATATTCCACTGTCTCATTCAGCTCCCTAGATATAGATTAGGACTCACTCTACTATCAATATATATATAAAAAAATAACATGAAAACCGAAACAAAAATGGTATTGTTCTGATAATAAAACACCTCTTACCAAACCAAGACCTTTGAAATATGAATCCTGAAGACTTTGATGACTCATTTATTCACACTGACTGAAGGAGAACTGTTTATAGACAACAGTAACTCTAGTAGCAGCATCTTTGTTGATAAAGTGTGGCAGTTCTCTAATTAAAAGAGTGAGAGTTTGTGTCTGTTATGTTCCCAGACGAAGAACAAAGTCTTTCTTGGTGGTCCTGAGGAACATTGACTGATCCAGAGCGCATGGCGGTAAAACACTCCTACCTGTAGTCTACTGCAGCTGTGTGAAGAGGTGTGTGGGAAGAGATTTGGGCCGATCTTCATGCTGAGAGCCATTCCCGTTCTGTATCACCCAGCAGAGCTTCTTAAAACCATCTCCTCCTATTGATGTAAGAAAAAGAAAGCTCTTATAAACGTAGGAGGTTTTCTTCAAATAAAACTGTGAACCTTCTCTGAATTCCTATAACTGATTTAAATAAAAACAAGGGAGTGTCAACCAAGATAAACTGAACATAACCCGAGGCCTCCGACTCCTTCAGCGGTGCATGTGGACATTAAAGTTGATAAGGTAAAGCCGACCCTTGGGGGTCAGAGGGAAAACTATTTGGTCCGATCAAGATATGTCACACTGCGACTGATAAGAACCTTTGGACCAAAGAAAGTGTTGATGGATTTTGAGATGGATCTGCACCCACTTCAGCCTGAGGCCATCTTTAATCTGATATCAAATCTGCTCATGGAGTTTACAGATAGTAATTAAACCATCAATACTATCTGATGGCCCAATAGAAATTAGTTTAAATTCACACTGACCCCTCCTTTTCCCTCAAACAGCAGGATAACAGGACTATTCACACAAGAAGAGTTGAATCCAAAAACAAAGAGTCCCATTTCACAGGTTTCTTATCAAGAAAACGCTCCCCCAAACAATCTGTCATCTTCCCCAATGAGGACCTTGAGATTAAAAAGAAAGCAATTCTGGAAGAGAATTTAGATCCATAGCGGTTTTATGAGCTAAAAAATAACTTGAAATACTTATATCTATCTCTTTCATTAGTAGAAATACTAAGACATCTGTGAAGATGTTGTCTGCCTGCAAGGTCATGACTGTGACTTAATTTATCTCCTATTTGTTTGCAATGCAATGCAATGCTTGAAATTTAGCACAAGCACAGGCAAGCCACAGCATTCCCAACCTTAAATTATGGGCAGAGAAATGTCCTTCCCTCTCTGTTCTTGTTACCATAATAACTATGTGTTCTTTAGATTGTATTAAGACATTATGGATCATATAGAGTTCACTCAAAATGATTTATAGGTTAGGACAGATGCTGATCATTATGTTGTTATTGGGGTCTTTGTCGGCTGGGATGGAATACCTAAAGAAAGCAGCCCATTAGCATTCCCATTCATCTTTATGGTAGTTACTCGGCTGGTGCAGGAACGCCCGGAAGTATGCAATTTGAAATCTACCACCTTAGCTCATGGGAACATTTTAAGTCAGTCACCTGAGCTGAGTAAACACCATGAGATTAATCGCCCTGGAGCTGCAGGAAAATGACTTCNACAACGCAAGGCTCTGACTGAGATATGAATTAAAAGTTTGTGTGTGTGTACAATTATTTTAGTATAATTCATAATTTAATTTAATAATATTTTAAATTAGTTTTTATTTTATACATTTTCAGTTATTTTATCATTTTGTTTTATTTTTCATTTATATTTTATCTATATAATTTTCAGATTTAATTTTAGATTTCTAAGTTTTAGTTAGTCTATTAGGTGTTTGTTGTTTTTATAATTTTCTTTAAAAAAATGTCTATTTAGTTTTTATTTTTTTGTTTCAGTTTCAGTTTACTCATTTTATTTTAGTACTTCAACTTAAACTTAAAAATTACACGTGGCCTTGGCAACTATCTGAAGTATTTACTGAACGTCTAACTCATTTTTTTTATGAGATTTTATTTTATTTCAGTTAACACTAATTTAAAATTAAAAATGTACACACACACACAATATTTATATATACAGGTCCTTCTCAAAAAATTAGCATATTGTGATAAAAGTTCATTATTTTCCATAATGTAATGATAAAAATTAAACTTTCATATATTTTAGATTCATTGCACACCAACTGAAATATTTCAGGTTTTTATTGTTTTAATACTGATGATTTTGGCATACAGCTCATGAAAACCCAAAATTCCTATCTCAAAAAATTAGCATATCATGAAAAGGTTCTCTAAACGAGCTATTAACCTAATCATCTGAATCAACTAATTAACTCTAAAAACCTGCAAAAGATTCCTGAGGCTTTTAAAAACTCTCAGCCTGGTGCATTACTCAAAACCGCAATCATGGGTAAGACTGCCGACCTGACTGCTGTCCAGAAGGCCATCATTGACACCCTCAAGCGAGAGGGTAAGACACAGAAAGAAATTTCTGAACGAATAGGCTGTTCCCAGAGTGCTGTATCAAGGCACCTCAGTGGGAAGTCTGTGGGAAGGAAAAAGTGTGGCAAAAAACGCTGCACAACGAGAAGAGGTGACCGGACCCTGAGGAAGATTGTGGAGAAGGACCGATTCCAGACCTTGGGGGACCTGCGGAAGCAGTGGACTGAGTCTGGAGTAGAAACATCCAGAGCCACCGTGCACAGGCGTGTGCAGGAAATGGGCTACAGGTGCCGCATTCCCCAGGTCAAGCCACTTTTGAACCAGAAACAGCGGCAGAAGCGCCTGACCTGGGCTACAGAGAAGCAGCACTGGACTGTTGCTCAGTGGTCCAAAGTCATTCGGAAATCAAGGTGCCAGAGTCTGGAGGAAGACTGGGGAGAAGGAAATGCCAAAATGCCTGAAGTCCAGTGTCAAGTTCCCACAGTCAGTGATGGTCTGGGGTGCCATGTCAGCTGCTGGTGTTGGTCCACTGTGTTTTATCAAGGGCAGGGTCAATGCAGCTAGCTATCAGGAGATTTTGGAGCACTTCATGCTTCCATCTGCTGAAAAGCTTTATGGAGATGAAGATTTCGTTTTTCAGCACGACCTGGCACCTGCTCACTGTTTTACACATATATTCACAGCTGGTCACGACTAAGAGACGTTCCCATAGCGCTGAATAAGCGCAGCTTAGAGTGTAGCCTTTGAAAGGGAACTGTGGGATATTGTGAAGAGAAAGTTAAGAGACGCAAGACCCAACACTCTGGATGAGCTTAAGGCTGCTATCGAAGCATCCTGGGCCTCCATAACACCTCAGCAGTGCCACAGGCTGATTGCCTCCATGCCACGCCGCATTGAAGCAGTCATTTCTGCAAAAGGATTCCCGACCAAGTATTGAGTGCATAACTGAACATAATTATTTGAAGGTTGACTTTTTTTGTATTAAAAACACTTTTCTTTTATTGGTCGGATGAAATATGCTAATTTTTTGAGATAGGAATTTTGGGTTTTCATGAGCTGTATGCCAAAATCATCAGTATTAAAACAATAAAAGACCTGAAATATTTCAGTTGGTGTGCAATGAATCTAAAATATATGAAAGTTTAATTTTTATCATTACATTATGGAAAATAATGAACTTTTATCACAATATGCTAATTTTTTGAGAAGGACCTGTATGTTTATAGCTAGCTTCCTAACATCGCCCCCTTGAGTACTAATGCTTGTTAGCGCCACAGTGTAACGAAAGAATGCACATAAGTTTCAAATCTTCTAGCATACAATTAAGAGTCATAACAGTTGAATAAACATAGCTTTACAGTTTCTGGCACTGTATGTATCCAAATGATGACAACCAGATGATTTGTCAGATAACTACTTACAGGACACTACACTTACCTTCTCACAGTTTATTATCAAACTGTTTCCACCTATAATGACAGTTCATCATACTGACCTCATTTTCATTCAAGCATTGTATATATGAGGCAAAGACAGAAAAAATAAAGCTGCTTTGAGAGATTTAATCTCTCCGTTTTCATCAATAAACAAAATTAATGTTTCGTTATGTATTTGAAAGCTCTGATCAGCTCAGTCAAAACAGCTCTGTTTGATTTTAAATGGTTGAGAGCTATTGAAAGATAAGTGTTTAGTGAAGCACTCATCAGTGCGTAACATTATTTTCCCCTTTTGAATTTTCTTCTTTCACTCTTATCATTTTTTGGGTCTGTCGTGCACCTGTCTGACAGAGTGGGAGGGTCTTGGCTGTCGGCTGAACATTCCAGAAGAGAAGTCACCCCGTTAATCCTCAAAGCTTCAGCCTGGGACGCCCCACACGCACCCCTTTACACCTCCCCTCTGGCCATTCCTGTCCTCTCCTCCTTTTTGCCCTCCATCTATCCATCCATCCATTGACCCGCTGCCCTCTTCAATCAGACCTGGCTCAAACGTAGCAGCGCTACACCAAAGGTAGAGACTGTGAGAACCAGATTAAGGGAGCCCCTTTCACCCTTCCTGAAAAAAAAAAAAGTCCTAAAGGTTTTAATCCTCACAAAAATTTCCGAATGAAAGCAAATATTGTTCATTCCATGTCTGAGGAGTACCTAAAAGAAACCATGGCAAAGTAAAAGAGAGAGAGACTACTTAGTGCAGGGAATTAACAATAAGAATTAAAGGAACAGTTCACCCAGAAATTTAAGATTTATCATAAAAAAAAAAACTCGCTTTCATGACGTTATAAACCCGTATGACTTGTTTTTTGTGAAACACAAAAGGAGATTTTTGGGGGGAAAATGTCCAAGCTGCACTTTTACATAGACTTTTACATAGGCTTTTTTTTTTTTTACATAAAAAAAAAATAAAAAAAAATCAATCAATCAATCAATCAATCAATCGTTAAAACCTATTCTGCCCTTTTATAAAGTCTTGATTTTGTTTTTGGGATCTAATAGAATAGGCTTTCATGCTTGAATGTTAAAAAAACATATTTGACATTGTTGCAGTCCCTCTCTTCCCAGTCTGTCTGTAACGCTCTATTTAGTTCCTGTCTGTATGAAGCCCCTCCTTCGAAAAGTGCAATGTGCTCTGATTGGTTAGCTTTCTGTTCACGTTTCTATACTCTTTAAAAACAAATGTCAAAAAAAATCACCATTGTCTATTGCTGTATGGAAAAGAGCTGCTTAAACATTAGGTCCAGCATCTCATTTTTGTTTCAAATTAGCAAAATAATACTGGGTTTGAGCAGATTTGCTAAAGCGTCTCTTCACAGTATGTCTATGTTAACTTGCTGAAGACTATAGTTCACAGTGTTTCAGTTTCTCTCTCTGTATTTCTCTATCTCTCTTGCTCTGTCCTGTCTTTCGCCTCTTCCTTAAAATATTACTCACACAAAAAGCTCATTATCTCTCTGGGAAATTCTAATGTCCGGGTAGATTTTGCTCTTGGCATCCTCCTCACTCTGCTGGATATGACACTGGAAAAAAGAGAAGTTTGAATATACATGACAAACTCTTGTTTGCTTCAACATGGTATTTTAATCTCAGACTCTGGAAGCGATTCCAGTCTCAAGCAAACTTTACTTCTCAGTCTGGGCCAAAATAGTGAAAGCTTCCGAAGTGATTTTTTTTTGGTGGATTTTACATCAGCAAATATGTGACAACATTCAGCTTTAGCAAACTGATGTTTTATATCTTTATTTGGAATTTGAAAATTATTTATTACACTTATACAAACACATACAAATTCCAACTTTTATAAACTTTATGCTTTTGAATAATTTTAACTCATTAAAGTTTAAAATTTCAATATTCATTTATTCTGATTGAATGTTCACCACTGAAAATGAAACAGCAGTGATGACATCACCATAATATTTGCATACAGGTTTGCGACTGGTCTTTTCTTTATTTTATCTTATCTATCTATCTATCTATCTATCTATCTATCTATCTATCTATCTATCTATCTATCTATCTATCTATCTAGCATACATAGAGTGCAACAGTCAGTTTCATCGGTTAATTTTCTCCATAGAGAAATTGATTTTTAAAGATAATTTATAAACCGTTAAAGACAGACTACTGTGAACTCAGAGGTTGTTAATCAATGGTATATCCTGAAGCAGCCAGCCTGCAACATTTCAACTTATTTTTAAAATGATTGTGTTTAACAGTTAAATATGTGGTGAAAAACTACATTACCCATGATGCTATAGAAAAAATTCCATCAATCACAGAGTCCCAACAAGCTCCCTATGGTCTCAAAATACTTAAATATGTGTGTGTGTGTTTGTGTGTTTGTGTGTGTGTGTGTGCATGTATGCATATTCTGCAATAAAATTAAAACATATATATATATTTTTTAAATAAAAATGAATGGAAAAAAATACTTTTGGAACCAATCAACGCTGAAAACGAGGGCGGGACTAATGCAGTATATTAAACATGCCATACATTAGTTTTTATTGATATGTTTTGGAAGCAAAACCCTCTCTCTTGCTTTCTTTTCTGCTCTGTGCTTGTTCAGACCTGCTTTACAGATGATCAAAATATCTCTGCAGGTTTCAACCATCCTTAACGGTCCACAATAAAGTGTTTACTAGTGAGTAGCTCTGGTTTTGGCAGGGACTTGTTTGTTTATGGCTGACCTTTACAGTGCAGGTGAATGAAACAGCAAAGTGGGATATCAAACCTAGAAAAAACAGTGCTGTGTCCACTTGATCAACTCGGTTACATAAAAGCAGTGTGTGGGATGTGCTGTAGTTTTCTAAAGACCATTGTTTCATCTCACAGTCACAGATACAATCAGCAACACTTCAGGAACCTCAGGAACTCACTAGGAGGCTAAAAAGAAATCATATGGAAGTGCTGTTATATCTTAAATGTGTTTATAGGCACATTTGCCCTTAAAAGTCTGGATAAAATAAGAATAAAGGGTCACTCTTAAAAATAAATGTTCCAAAAGGAGGACTTTGCAGCGATGCAATTGCAGAACCTTTCAGTGAACAGTTATTAAAAAAAAAAAAATGTCTTAGTGTGCAGAACATTTTAAATATCTAAAGAACTTTATTTTCCACTATAAAGAACCTTTTGTGGAATGGAAAGGTTTCATGGATGTTAAAGGTTCTTCATGGAACCATCAATGCAAATAAAGAATCTTTATTTTTAAGAGTGGGTAAGAACGCTCATTTTGTTGAACTTACATGTGCATATTTGCTGCAGATGAAGTGACACCAGCATATGACTCCAAATCATTCAGTAACAAGACACTAAATAGATAAATGTAATGTTTGCGCAAAAGATCATGTGGTACAGAAAAACACTCACAAACATGTAACCTCAGCAGAGCAGGAGCGGTAATCAGTGTGTTTGCTCACCTATTAGGCCTCTCATCAGATGTGTGAGGAGCCTGGGTCACACACTCTCAGGAGAGTCTTTCATTGATGGAGGGGGGGAACAGGAGAGTGATAGAGATGAGGGATGCTCTTTGAAATCCCTTGCACTGTGGGATGAAACACAGCTTTGAGATGGAAAAATAAGAAAGGAAAAGTTTACACACACACACACAAAAAAAATGAAAATAGTGTCGTCATTCACTCACCCTCAAGCCTTTCCAAACTCAAAGAATACAAAAGGAGATGATCTGCAGAATGTTCATTTGCTTGAATACCTGAACTGTGCTGGAGTTCACATGAAATGTACCGCTGACTCACTATGATTTCCTTCAAACTAAAAGAAAAGACTGAAATGCCATTTTATTATCATAAAAATAACAGCTTGGAATATATTCTTTACACTGTAGCACTGTATAACAGAATACAGCCACATTAAAATTTCACATGATTAATAAAAGTTTGCATTGTGGAATTTGTCAAAATATGAGTGACTGACTATGAAAATGGCAGAGGGGGAAAAAATTGCTTGTGGAAAAGTGTTGCTCTTAATTATTAAAGCTAATATTTGTACAGCAAACATACACGATGTCCGTCCACAAACTCTCCCTTGTGAGGAGCTTTTTTGTTTCATTTAGCCCTTCACCTAAACTTGCTTTGCAATATATATACACAGATTGCAATATTTGAACAACTTCAGCCATTAACCGTGCAGTATGATGCATAGCAAAAGTCAAGTCTGTTGGTTATTGCAACGAGAAAAAGTCCAATTTTGAGGACAGATACATATGTTTTAATTAGCAGATCAACATGTTGGGATTTCTGTTTGATTTTGAACCTCCAGTTGTCACCAACACAAGACAGAAAACCTACATACGTGAGATAATCTTGGGTGTTTTCACACTTGGGTCCTCTTTAAAAGAACCAAACTCAGACCCCTTTAAGTGGACCAAAAGGTGGACCAAGTGAAAAAGGACCCAGTTCTCTTTATGTTCATACTGTACTTGTCCCTAAAGGAGGACTCAGATCCTTTTTGGTCCACTTAATAAAGCACTAACGGGGTCTCAGACCTCTTTGTGTTCATACTGTTTCCTTTTGGGACCTCTTGCAATACTGTGCAAGATGGCTGACACTATACATATGCAAATTTTCCTGTACATTATTATTTTTTTTTCCATTTTTTAAAATGTCATAGATGGAAGAAGTTTTGACATGGAGGATGAGGACGAGAATGGTATGTTCATTTCAAACTTGCTTTACCTATTCATCTCCTCATAGAACCATTACACAATTATTTTCAAAGATAAATTTGGCTTAATGATATTTTTACAAAGCCAACACTCAATGAACAGCATTTAAAGCATCATGTTTAAACAAATTAGTTGTTTAAGTCGTTTTTAAAGTCATTTTAATTGTTTACTCGGATAAGTGAGTTTACAGTATTCTTCTTTAGTAATGAAGTACACAGGATTTTATGAAACTAAAATTAAACAAGTTATTTTCATCTTATGTTTTGTTTTTTTTACCCTTGTGCGTCAATTTAAAAAAGTTACACATAGGACAAAAATGTCCATGTCCAAAAACTGTCATAAAAATTCGAGCTTGGGAGCACAGATTTAGTTTGGTCTCATTTTAGGACATTTTTTTGTACTAGGGTAAATTCAGGTTGATTGGGACACTTTTTCCAAGTCATCTCAATGGCAAAAAGTGTCCCAATCAACCTGAATTCACCTATGGATAAGCATCACATGTTATCTTGTATTATGTTTCACAATTAGGCTACATTTACAACTCACCTTGATATTGTAACGTTTGGGGGACCGTAATTCAGGGTTAACACTGCAAAAGCATAGTTTCCATAGGTTAAATGGGTGCTAACCAGTTTAAAAAGGGGGTAAGAACAGTGTGAAAAAGCCACAAAACGTTTTTATATTGTCATGAAAAACGTAATAACAAAGCTTTGTTTGAAGGACATCCTATTTAAAAAGTTTGTAACAGTGTATTTCAGCAGAAACTATGGTAAACAGTTAAGACATCCAAACAAATCTGAAAATGGAAAAAATAACATGCAAAAATCTTTCAAATTTTAAAAAAAGACGTTAAAATGTCTCTGAACAAGCATTGGAAGGGAATCGCTGCGAATCAGCGCATGCGCACTTTAAGTGCATGCGACATTAATTCTGCGCAGGTCTCCTCGCGCTTCCCGCTCATCAATCAAGCACACTGGTCTCACGGGCCAGCGGAGCTGACGGCTTGACACGAGTTGGCCATCGATGCCGCTTCGCATTCCAGGTGTCCGTCGTCTGTACGGATTACTTGCACAGCCTAATATTTCGTGGCACAAGACAGCATTCATACTCGTTCTGCTGCGGTTTATTGGCTTCTCCATATGATTTATTTGTGTGTGACAACCTCCCTCCCCTACCTTCTGCTCCCCAAACACGCTTGATATTTGTCTTTGGTTATTAGTTTTCACTCTTCATTTGCATTTTGATTATGTTTTTGCATGAGACTTATGACCACTAACTCCGCAAGAAAGAACAGGATTCATTAAGAACATGATGAATAAATGATAAACTATAAAAATAAAAAACAAATACGTATTTACACAAGTTGTTGCTGATTACATGTGAGGAAATATGACTGACAAAATATTGCTGTAGCTTTGCAGTAGCCTACTATAATTGGGTTTGACAGAAGGATGGAACTAAAGCACAGTAGGCTACTGTCATTGAGTACAGACTTAAATGTGATGGAAGTCTTTGGTCATTGAACTTCTATAGTATTGAATCAACCAACAAATAGACTACTTACAGTTGGTTATTATGGGTGTGTAAGGGCTGCAGAATTAATTGGAAACCTCAACCGATCTACTCCCGTCACAGCAAAGTCGTCTATTTGAAAGTAAGGTTACGTGACAACAATGTCCTTTGCATTTTTCCACGTACAGAAGACAACAATGTCAAAACGATACCCGTTCACGTGGATCTGCGAAAACGATTAAAAACGATGTATTATGCATACAGGCCAGTAGTTGGCGATGGCACTTTGTAAAGAAAAACTACGCGCCTATAGATTGAACGCGTAATACGCATGCGCATGATGCGCATGACGTCACCGTTTTCAGAAATTCGCGTTTTTGTAGTTTACACTGAGATAACTTTTTTTTTCAAAAAACTTTTTTTGGGTATGTTTACACGACAACAATGTACTAAAAACAGAAAACTTGTTCTTTTGCATTTTTTGTGTAGCCTACAGACTAGGCTACCATTGTCAAAAATGATCCCTGAAAACGAGTTTGACCGTTTTTACAAATTTGCATTTTTGTAGTTTACTCAGACGATAAAGGTATAATTTTCAAAAACTGGCACTGAAACCCATTTTCAAAAGTTTGTGTTTTTTAAGGTCCTCAAAATGGCATTGTCGTATAACGGCCAAAAGGCATAAAACGTTTTACGCTTTTAGTTGTGTAATCGGCCCCTAAATTTCCTATTTGCAAAAACTTTAAATGAATAAACAGTATGGGATTGTAGTATTGTTATATTGATCGCTTTCTGAGTAAAATGTACTTAAAAAATTAAATATATTTTAAATGTTATATGCTAAGTGTTTTGGATGTGCAGCTACAAAAAGAATATGGCATTGAGTTGCCCCACACAAAATAGGATTTTTATTGTAAAATGAATATAATAGCATTTAAAACAATGAGAAATAATCAACAATTAAGATTTTTGTCATAATTTTGAAGCCTTATAGGAATCTTTTGTTTCGAATTAGTGTAATCAAATCAGAGCACCAAAGTGATTTCAGTAAACAAGGCTTTGTTTACACGATCCGAATCACTGATTCGAAACAAAAGATTCGTAAAGCTTCGAAGCAGTGTTTTGAAATTGGCCGTCACTAGACATTGTTGAAAAATCGTTGTTTTGTTTTTTAAAATATTTAAATATGTTTTTACCTTTATGGATCTCGAGAGGATCAGTGACATTGCCGACAATTGAGGCCTCAATGAGACATCGGATTTCATCAAAAATATCTTAATTTGTGTTCCGAAGATGAACGAAGGTCTTACAGGTGTAGAACGACATGAGGGTAAGTAACATAAGTGACAATTTTCATTTTTGGGTGAACTCTTTAACATGAGATCGGCCAAAACTGTGTGTGTTATGTACCCTTTAAGGATGCATTAAATTGATCAAAAGTGACAGTGAGGACAATTATAATTTTACAAAAAGATTTCTGTTTAATAAATGCTTTAATAAATTGTATTAATAAATGCAAATAAATGCTGTTCATTAAACTTTCTATTCTTAAAAGAAAGTATGAATAGATAGTAACTGTTACTATATATATATAGTAACTGCGTTTTAAAAAAAAAAAATTATTCATCGCCATGCATTGTTCTAAAAATGACAATAAATTTGACTGACTAATGAGTGTCATTTATTTTGCTGGGCTTTATGCCTATTTCAAATTTCAAATGAATTCATACAATCCCATTCTTCCATTTTTGTATGATCAGCTTATACTCCACTATCAAAGTTTAGGGGTGGACCTTTATGCTCACTTAAAAAAATACAATAAAAAGTTGTAGGCTTATGTTTTTGTACAAATCAAATCATCCAAATTCATTCGAAATCACCACCACATTTTCTCATGAGATTGGGTTGATAAATAAAGGAAGGCCACACAAAATGAGTCACCTAGCAACCCTACAGTAGTCAAAACAAACAGTCACCCATCTGACATTAACTACGTGAAATTTTCATTGACACTAAGGAACACAATCAATGCTTCTACAAACGACTAGAGAAGGAGATCCAGCTGGCTTATTTTTATGAGCTCCTAAATAAACGTCAAGAAAATTCCCTAAAAATGTGTACTGAAGCCCACAACCACATAATCATCCCAAAAAGCCTGTCATGACATCACTAACAGAGCATGAGTGGATCTATCTGATTATGACGGGATATCGCTATCACATTCCTGAGGCTGATGGGAGAACAATGCCTATTCTTACTTTCCAAGAGATTTTTTTTTTGTAACAATGGACTCTTCCATTCAATCAGTCATTAGTCAGCCTTGGCAGCCATACTGCCTGTTTGCAAAAACCTTGTTTAGTGCTTGGCACCTGTGCCCAGACACAAGACAGGGCACTGTATGTGAAGTCTTGCGTAACGGCCCACAGAGGTAAGTTTACACAACTCAAATGACTGAGGAGATACCCAGCTCACAGAATCCGCCCTTATCACAAAACATCTGATAGTACCGAATCAGCGGAGGTGGGTAAGTCTTCAATGAGGGACAGACCTCACAAGAATTCCTTCTGAAAAAGGAAACCTGCCTGAGCATGGAGGAGGAGAAGGGAGAATCCGTCAGAGCTTTCATGCCTAAATCTTTGTATTCATGTCGTCCTGGAGATGGCCCTTTGGATATGTGTCATTGATCATATTTGGGAGGATTTTATTTGCTTGTCTGCTTAAAATATAGCTATGAAGAAACTACCTTTATGTTTTTAGCAGATGCTCTCTTACCACAATGTCTTCATGAAGGACTGAAGGCCACTGACAGCAGTGTAAGCCTTGAACTGAACTATAACATGCAATGACAGCCAATGGGAACCTAAAGTGTAACATGAGAGAACATTCAGAGGTTTAAAACAAGTAAAAGCAGCAGTATTTGCATGCAAAGAGCATATAGAGTGCAATATTATTTTCTCCATATGTAACTTACAAACCTTTAAAGATAGGCCTCTTTTGAGCTCGAAGCTATTTCAAATTATTATATATAAAAAAAAAATTTTAACAGCTGAATTCAAGGTGAAAAACTACATTACCCATGATGCTGTATAGAAACTTCCACCAATCAGAGAGTTGCGGCAGGCAAATCACACCAAAAGAGCTCTGCCATGAAGCAATGTGAATGATATAATCAAATCGATCTCTCTACACTCTCAAAACACTTAAATATTTGCGTAATATATGTATATTTTGCAATAAACTTAAAATATATTGTTTCTATAGATATAATAGACAATTTTAAATGAGTAGGTTTTTCCCATTGTTTTTAATTTATGTCATTCGCAATGCTTCATGGGATTGTAGTTCTTTACCTCACTAAAGCCAGTCACACTCTTGTATCTTTGTTTTTTCGCCTGATTTTCAAATACTTGTTATGCTTCAAATCAAAGTTTATAATGTTGAGATTCATCTTGTAGCTGGTTTGCTTGGTTCAGGCTTATGATGCTTTAACAAAAATCCCTATGTTAAAAATTAATGGAAAAAATTATTCTGGAACCAAAGTCGTTGATAAAGTGGGCAGGTACTAATGCACTCTTGCTAGAGGGTTGGAATGCATAGTGAAACCATTAAAGATTAAGATTAAAAAGATTATTCAGAGCTGGAATGCATCTCAAATTTATCAGTGTTTTTATCAATTTCTATTCAGGGGTGCGTTTCCCATAAAACAATCTAACTCGCTGATTAACTAACATAGTGCAATGCATCGTTGGAGAAACTAACCAACTAGTCACGACTGTTTCCCGAAACCATACATGGTTGCACCTCTGTCGTTTAAACCACATTGGTTCAACAATATAAGACTGTTGTTAATGACATCACATGCAGGTGGAGGAGCAATAACTTCTGCTAATTAATCCAATCGAGATCTTTGAGATGCTGCTGTAACGAACATGGCACATGACTTATTCACCGTTTTTGTTTCACGTCATTTTGCTTGATTTGATGTTTGATTAATCACTGATTGTTGACACACTAAAATATTAAAGTGTATATATATATATATATAAATAGAATGAAATATAGAGAATGTACTCAATGTCAGCTTTATTGTGCCAAGAGCACGATCTATTTAAGTCCACATGTCATTTAACAAAAAATTTACCACAGCTCGGGAGCTGTAGTTCCAACCACCTAAGTTTGCGATGCTGTTTGCGAATGTTAGATGGAACTATAGTTTTGGGAAATGTCAAATCATTCAACTTTGTTGGTAATGACAGAACTTGCGACCATAGTTGCGACCAAGCTAATGATGCTTTTTTTGCACTTCTGAAACCAAAAATGAAAATAGGACAAGCTACAGTCTCATGGACTTGACGGACATGCGCACGCGGCAGCCATTGTAAGTCCACAAGACCGTGAGTGCATATGAAGTGTGCCATTTGGGACAGGGCCTTAGACCAAAGCACTTAACCTCAGGTCACTCCCAAGGGGTGAAGTATCAATGCAGTTAGCATATTGAGTTTACTTCATTTTAAATGAATTTGACAGCAACACTCAGTCAAAATTAAGCAGTAGACGCTGGTAACACTCTTTAACGGGTATGCCTGCGTGCTCTTACTTTTGTGTCAACAGCTTTTTTCAACAGCTTAAAGTCAGATGGACGTCTTTGGGGTCGGTGTGCATGATGACAAATGTTGCATGCATGCTAATGCCGCATACCTGCAGTTTGCTCTTCGACTGTCAGCGTTAATTGTAGACTGTTATAAGAACTGAATCTTATTCCACAAATAACACCAGCCCTCAATTAATCAACCAAATTGCTGGCTAACAGCATTAGCAAGCAGACGCTGACCAGCAGAGGCCATTTGGGGGTTAAAGAGAGGTTTCCACTGCCTGCTGAGGTGACAGAGTTCTGTGGTTGGCTCTGCACACAGTGGACGGCACTGTACTGGGCAACTGAGCCCTTAGTGCTCTGCGTCACAAGTGAAGCAGTTGAAAAGAGATGCATTATGGTCAGGTACTTGCCTGTCCTACTGCTGCCCTCTCTCTCTTTTGCTCCTCCTCACCACTCAACCATTTTTCCTCACTTGAAATGTTGTACTGCTCTTCATGAAAGTCCGTCTCACTGCTCGAGCTGTTTGGCGTCTGGCTGTGGGCAATCAGCACCTCATCATGTCCAGCCACACGTTCAGATGATTTAAGCACTATATCAAATTCTCTCCACCTGCCAAATACCTAAAAAATGCATGGCTCTTCTTCTGGAACAATAAAAACTTGTTTGAATGCACTTTAGAGATCAGTTGTGCAAATAGCTGTTACTTAGTCAACTATAATGTAATTTTTTAAAATTGGTTGATTAGTAAGCATTTAGCAGCCACTTGATCCAAGTAAATAAAAATAAGAAAATTTGTTACTCGGTACAAACCGAACCTGATGCTAAATTAAATTGCACAATTTCCCACTAAAATCTGAAATCAAATCACAGGTTTAATGTTTGTATGGGAAACCATCCCTATCGATCCCATTTAATTTGCTGGATTTTCAATTATTTTCATTCAAATGATTTCTTTTTCTATGGAATAAGCACATATAACAACTTTGTCTTTGCTATTGTGCTTGTCCATTCTTATGGAGGTCAAAAGCAAAATCCATTGTGCTTCTCTACAGTGCTTTAACAGTGCTCTAAAGCTTTTATATATATATATATATAATGTTAGAATTATGTTAAGTTCCTGTGATGGGTAGGTTTAGGGAAGGACGATAGTATATTGAGTCAACATTTAGTCTCATAAAAAAGATTTTGTCCTTGTGGGGTCCAAGTAAAGGACCCCACAAAGTCAAAGATTCCATATCTTTTGTATTTTGTGGGGTCATCTGTACCCCAAAAAAGGGTAATAAATACAAGTACACACACACACACACACGTTGAGTTTCCATGTTTTACGGGGACTTTCCATAGACATAATGATTTTTATACTGTACAAACTGTATATTCTATCCCCTAAACCTACCCATTACAGAAAACTTTCTGCATTTTTACATTAAATTTAAAAAAACAAACAAACAAACATTTTGTATGATTTATAAACTGTGGATATCTAGTGTAAATCTGGTATGATTTTACTGTAGGATTTAGGGGTTTCATACCCACATTTCTCCCCATTAAGACTAAGTCATCATATTAACAAACAAGAATTTTAAATAGGATCACTGTTGATGGAGGACTTTATTCCAGGAACGGGCTTAATCTCTGCCTGGAACACGGTCCTTGCAGGAGTTACACTCTTGTTTTGTGAAGCATATGAGTCAGTAGTGTGCAGCAGACAGGACGGGTGTCTGCAGGTTCTGTGTGCTTTCTTAAGCCTCAGCTCAGAAGTAGTGCTGTCGGCCCAATGCATTTGTGATCCGCACAGACTTTAGCTCTATTGTTGTGCATCTCTCATAGTTTTCATACTAAGGTAAAAATATTTATATCCTACCCTATAAATCTAACAATCATGACATGTATATTTTGCAAAACATGTTTTACTCTAAAACTGAGAGAAAACTAAAGTCATAAATCTAAACAAGTTGTGTTCCAAATTTGAGGCTGATATCTCAAAAAAATTAGCCTTCAGTAAGATTTTGTTTGGGCGCAGTACCAAACATTTCCACTAGGTCAAATGAACTTCTCATTCTTTCCAATGCGATCATTTTTGACCACGAACAGTACAAGTGTGAGTATTTTTTTCAGGACCATTAACCTTTTCGAATCATGTCCATGATTTGGGTGGTGTGTTTTTTTACATTGATACCATGGGGAAATCCTTTTGATGGATGACACTCCAGCCAGGGCTGCTGTCAAACAAACCTCTCGCCCTGGAGCTGCCTGAGGTCACTGCATGCAGGTGCTCAAGCCCCTGGCTAGGAAAACTCAGGTTCTTCAGAAAGAAATGAACAAACACACACACACACACACACACACACACACACACACTATGTGACAACTTCAAAAATAAAAGAGCCATGAAGTCCTGACTATTTCCTAAACCCATTCATAAAATATGAAATTTGCTTTAGATCGCATTTAGATTGCTTTATCACTATTATCAACAAAACCTTTGTCATTTATTCACCCTCATGTCATTTTAAACCTGCACTACTTACTTTCTTCCTTCCATGCAGAGGGAGAGAGTTTGTCCAAGTTGCTTTTTTCTTTCAACGAAGGTGACCTGCGCCTGTCGAAAGACAAAAATGCATAATGCAAGTATTAATATGAATAGACCTGAGAAAGCGAGACACTCTCACACATAATAGACAGCAGCACTTTGTTGGAAGCAATGCATTATGGGATTGTCCTCTCCAAATAAAATGTCTGTTGGGGACCATCAAAATAAAATGTTAGCAAATATTAAACAGACAGTCTACTAATACTACTCTAATGACTGCTATTTGACATGTAGTTGCAAAGTTACTTATAGTGAGTAGAATGTCTAAAGTGGATTATCGAAATAACATGCTACTTACGTCTCTTGCAAATCTTTGCTTTTTCCTCTATATTCTTGAATTTAAATTCAATTAAAATGAATGGATTCACAGCGTTCTCTGATGCAGCACACACTATAAAGTTGCCTTTAGTCAAAGGTTTACTTTTACATTAGAGTTGCTGTAAATCAAGTCTATCTGTGCACCTCTCCTGTCTCTGTTATTGGAGATGGCTGCAAGTCAAACTTTCCTGAGCAGTGTGGTCACTTGTGGGATACTCCATCATTAAAAAATGGATTAACATTAATTTGGTGACTGTTTTACGATGGCAATGTGTGGAATTCAACTTGGACCAACACTTTACACGTTCTTAAAGCACTCTAGCTCTCTCCGCTCCAGGAGAAAGAGTGCTTCTCTTTTAGCTGAGAGCCTGTGTCTGAATACAAGCCACTGGAGGTTGGTCTGGATAACTCGTTCTCGAATAGACCTTGACGTTTTTATACTCACCCTTAAAACATAATCTCCCAGAGCTAAATGGAGTCTTTCAGGTAAAACCCTTCTGTCCACTGCACACAGGCATCTATCCACTTGAGTTATACGACAGTCCCATGAAATGAACAAGTGTGAGAGGAGATGAGTAAACCTATAAATAATAAATAAATAAATAAATAAAACAGATGAGTGTCACAGCGTATGTGGAACTATACACATACATTTGGAATCAACATCTTTTAAGTCACTAAATCCACATCTCTCATCATGGGACTGTTTGCCGTCGGATTCTGTATTTTTTGGGCATTTTTACCTTTTTTATGATAGGACAGTATGTAGACAGGAAGAAAAGTGGGAGAGAGAGAGGGACAGGATCAGGTAAAGTCCACAAGCTAGGACTTAAACTTGGGTCGCCCAAAGCACAATAGTGCTATATGTCAACGTGTTGCCCACTAGGATTGATAGTGCAGCCTGATAAATATTAGAGCCTTGTTGTTTGAGAACCATGGGGGAACAGAATCCGACGGCAAACTGTCCAGCTGTTGGATTCTGTTCCCCCACCCACATGATGAGATATATGGATGTAGTGACTTAAAAGATTCTATTCTGTGTATGGATGGAGCTTAAAGAGCATCAGTTTAAAGACTTATTTTTTGGCATTTTTGGCTTTTATTATGATAGGAAAGTATGTAGACAGGAAGCAAAGAGGGGGTGGGGGGGATCAGGAAAAGTCCACAAGCCGGGACTTGAACTTGGGTTGCCCAAAGTACAATGGTGCTATATGTGTGCTGCCCACTAGGCTATTGGATTGATAATGCAGCCTGATAAATTTTAGAACCTCGTTGTGTGAGAACCATGGGGGAACAGAATCCGACAGCAAAAAGTCCAGCTGTCTGAATCCCTTCACTTTCCCCCATCCCCATGATGAGAGATGTGGATGTAGTGTGGATGTGTGTGGATGGAGCTTAACCAGCATCAGCTTGATAAATATTAGAACCTCACTGTGTAAGAAACATTGAGGGAACATATTCTGATGGAAAACAATTCAGCTGTCAGAATACGTTACCCCACTTCCATGATTAGAGATGTTGATGAAGTGGCTTAAAAGATGCTGATTCTATTCTATGTGTGGAAGGAGATAAACCAGCATCAGTTTAAATTATTATAATTTTTTTTTTTTTTGTCAAGACCCATAACTTTTTAGCTGTTGATGGTTTTATAATCATTGTGAGATAGCTTGATGTCATTTGAATGTAGTAAT
The DNA here is from genome assembly GCA_003731715.1 of Anabarilius grahami. Classification (NCBI taxonomy): domain Eukaryota; kingdom Metazoa; phylum Chordata; class Actinopteri; order Cypriniformes; family Xenocyprididae; genus Anabarilius; species Anabarilius grahami. The sequence continues at coordinate 2,950,580 of RJVU01057857.1, read as the reverse complement.
TGTGTTGTGCCATTAATATATTTGAATGACGGTCGGTTTTTGGTGTCAGTTAGCTTAGTTTGGTTACGAGATTTCAATGACAGTTTTTATTTTTTTTGTTATGAGATTTCAGTTACAATCAGCTTTGTTCCATCACAAAAATTTAAATGACGGCCTGTTTCGTTTCATTATCTCGATGATGGTTGTTATTTTTTCCATTACAAGATTTCAAAGAAGGTCAGTTTTGTTTTGTTACGGGAGTTCAGTGATGGTCGGTTTTATTTCTTTACGAAATCTCAATGACGGTAGGTTTTGTTCCTTTGTGAATTTTCAAAGACAGTTGGTTTTGTTTGTTTTTTTACAAAATTTCAATGGTGGTTGATTTTGGTCTTTTATTAGATCTCAATGACAGTCAGTTTCGTTCCTTTTCGAGGTCAATGGTTGAAGGTTTGTTTTGTTATGAGATTTCAATGACGGTTGGTTCTGTTCCGCTTTTAGATTTCAATGACGGTTATTCTTGTTCCTTCATGAGATTTCAATGATGGTCGGTTTTGTTTGGTTACAGGATCTTGGTCAGTTTGACAGTCGGTTTTGTTCTGTTATGAGATTTCAAAGATGGTCGGTTTTGTTCCTTTGTTCTTTTACGAGATTTCAATGATGGTCGTTTTGTTCCGTTACGAGATTTCAATGATGGTCAGTTGTATTTGGTTACTAGATTTCCATGATGTCTGTTTTATTTGGTTATGATAGTTCAGTGATGGCTGGTTTTGTTCGGTTACAAGATCTCAATGACGGTCAGATTGGTTGGTTTACGAGATTTCAATGTCAGTCTGTTTTGTTCAGTTATGAGATTTCAAAACAGAATGTTTTGTTCTTTTATGAGATTTTAATGACAGTTGGTTTTGTTTCATTACAAGATTTCAATGATGGTCGGTTTTAAAGTATATTAAAATAGAAAACCATTATTTTAAATTGCAATACACAATATTACTGTTTTTCTGTATTTTTGATCAAATAAATGCAGGCTTGATGAGCATATGAGACTTTCAAAAACATTAAAAATAGTAATGAAAAAATTAGAGTGCTTCCATGTAAGTTGTAAGAAATAAATGAAGTACTATATCATTTGTGATGTGAAACTAACTAATTACCTGGTATGTGATATAATGTAGGAACTATTTTTGCCCCAGGATTACACTCCTTATTTTCTGGGGTTTATTTTAATCCTTTATTCACTACAGTTTATGGCGACTGTACTGGGGCATTGGGCAGTATGTGACGTGTTATATGGACTATTTTACACCAGGGTTGCACCCTTAAAACAGAACAGCTTATGGCAACTATACTGGGGCGTTAAGACCCACTCAAGCAACAGGTTGATCAGACCTTTCTAACACCTCTTCCCGCAGCTACCCAGTCTTCCAGAAGATCTCTCATCTAGACATAGACTGGGTTTAACTCTGCTCAGCTTCAGTGGGTGTATAAGTAAAAGCTTCAGGTTGATCACTGCAGGGCTACCCCACATTTAAGTGTGAAAATATTTAACACATTTAACACATGTAACACATTCACGGTATTAGTTACAGCAGATTTCTAGTTCCCAGCATGCTTTGACTGTTAAAGGAATGGTCAATTTTGAAATTAAGTGTTATTTCATGTGTTTTACTCAATATTAATACATGGGGAGACCTGTTAGTGTTTAATGTTCTATTATTTTGGAATTTAAAATGGTTTCTGGTATGTCTGAGATTTTGGGGTTACCATTGTGCTGTAGAGTAGAGCCTATGGTTTGGCTGAAGTACTTACAAGCATATGTTATAAATCATAAAATATACAATCATCGTATAGCTGGCTGGTGTGCTCTAGAATTTATTCAAATTATACAATTTTTAATTGTGAATTATAGCAAGACTGTAACTCTATATCATACAGTAAGCATTTTGAATACCAACACCTGTTAGACTCACTCACACACCAAAACTCAGAAACTAAAATATAAATCTCAACAATGCATTCTATAACAGACTATTATTAAGTTGAAATTAACTGCATTACATCTACAAGATAAAAAAAAACAAACACACACACACACACACTCTGTGTATGATTAGACCACTAGATGATGACAACCTCTTGATCATCAAGTTGTCAACATCACCTGACCACATTTTCCCTTGCTATTTTTGCCACAGCTAACACAATTTCAGCAGCAACAGAAAAACTAACACTCAGGGTGTTTACACGACGACTGACTAAAAATGGAAAAGTTTTTTTTTTTGTTTTTTTTTACAGATGACAACGTTATCAAAACTATCCCCGTTCACATAGATCAGCGCAAATGACTAAAAACACTGTTTTATGCATGCCAGACAAATAATTGGCAATATCACCCCAGATAGCAACTTTGTGCTGGCCCATGTGGTGTGGAATGACCACTCCTGTTTGCCAGATCTGGGCCACTAGCAGGCCATAGCAATGCCACATGTCAGCCAAGAGCAAATAAATAATCCAGAACTGGACCTTATCTGAGCCACAAAATCTTTATATATTATTTATAGAATAATCTCAGCATTAACAAGCCTGTTAACATGCAGAATCACTGAATGAAAGAAGAAAACAGAAAAAAGAGACAAACAGAAACACAAGAACTACAACTGACTTCTGGCCACAGTCTTAGATGAAATTAATTGAAGATTAAAGACATTTACCCCCGGTTTCACAAAGAAGGCTTAAGCTAGTCCTAGACTAAAATGCATGTTTGAACTGTTTCAACTGAAAGAAACTTGCTCTGAGATATCTCAAAATATGTCAGTGCAATTGTTTTTCTCAAGATGCACATCACTAATATTTTTTTCTAAGACACGTTTATAAAAGTTACTTTAATGCCCTAATTGAACTAAGGCCTAATCCTGGTTTAGGCTAAACCATGTCTGTGAAACCAGGCCTAAATATCTCAAGATCTGATTAAACAACCCCGCAAATAGCATTAACAGCTTAACTTATTACTAACCACTGACTTTATTTCTGTTTGAAATCTACAGAAGTTCTTATTGAGAATGAACAGAGGTTTAAATGTAACGTTTTTTTAATTTTATTCTTTTTTTTGAAGTTACCATAATGGTGATTAGTGTTTCCATTAGTTGGGCTCTTAACTTTTATGAGTTCATTTTCTCTGCCAGAGTGTTTGGCAAACACATTTGCGGTAGCAAAGAAAGACAAAGTGAGATCAGATGATCGTTAGCTATTAATGGTTTTATAATCCTCATGAAATAGCTTGAGTCACTGATGTACTTTGTATCTAATAATTATGTTCTGCAGTTAATATATGTACATTACAAAGCCTGTGCTATTGCAACATGACATCACGTTACATTGAATAAAGTCGTTAGAATATATATAAAAAAAGTTATCCAAAGATGACACACAAAGACATCAAGAATCAGCACATGAATCTCAATAATGGTGACAATCAAAAGTGTCATGCCGCAATGCCAGCATGCATCACAGAATGAATAAATTATGCAGCTGAATTGTCCTCTTATTTTCTTTAATTCGAACTATTTGCTTTTATTTTTTGCTGTGGTTTTTGTTCTGTCTTTTAGTAGCTTTTTGTGATGTCCAGATTTGATCTGATTGTCTGAATTTTTTGTTGTCACCATTGTTGAGATTAATTCGCTTATTGCTCATATCTGTGTTTGTCATTGAACCTATTGTTTTTTTGCTCATGGTTTTTTTTTTTTTCAAACTGTTTGAATACAGTTTGAACTCAGTAGAACTTAAATTTACTGATGGCATAGTACAATTATTATATTCAAATGACGTCAGTGATTCAGGCTGTCTCATGATGATTATAAAACCATCAATAGCAGAAAACCATCGTCCGATTTCATTTCAGCTTTCATTGCTATTGCAAATGTGTTTGACAAACACACTGTCACAGCAGCCAGAGAAGACAAACATATTATAAGAGCCCAACTACTGGAAACACCAATCACCATTACTGTTTTCTGCTCATGCTTTTTTTTATTATTATTATTTTTTTTTATCTTCATTCTTCTAACTGATTTCTGCTATACAGTGGGAACTCATGTTGCAGAAAAACAGAGTTTGTAATTCAAATGTATTAATGGCACACAATTATTACATTCAAATGACATCAGTGACTTAGTCTACATCATTTGATCTAATTTCAGCTTTCTTTGATACTTTTTGCCTACTTTTGACAAACACTGTAGCCAGATATATATGAGTTAAGAGCCCAACTAATGGAAACACCAGTTACCATTATGGTGACTTCAAATGAAACAAACATGCTTAACTTCAGTTAATTCTCAATAAGAACTTCTGTAGATGAATGACAAAATAAAGTCAATCTGGTTAGTAATATATGAAGCTGTAATGCTGTTTGTGGAGTTGTTTAATCCTCCTCTGCTGAGATCTTCTTTTCAGTTGATTTCATCTAAGGCTGTGGCTGAAGTCAACTGTACCTCTTTGATTTCTTCCTTCTGTTCTTAATGTAACTCTTTGAAAAAGAAATTATTTTTCGCTGATAATATATACTTTTTAAATCAGCTAGTCAAGCATTGTCAAATATGCAACATAAAGACTCACTGTGCAAGCTTTGACGACAATGATACCACAAATCATTGGTCTCATGTCATGTGACCAAATGTGACACTGCAAGATTGACTATACAAATTACGAATGAGATTTTAATGCTACAGCTAGGTGTAAGGAAGAGCCTAAAATTTATCATATGGTTTAAGAGGACTTATGACTTATCATATGGTTTCAGGGGAATATGTCACATGCACTATATTTACAATGCTTTTATGGTGCCTTTTTGTAGCTTGATTGCCCTGGTCAGACATTCTGCTTAAATCTCTGTTTGTCTTCTACTAAAGAGAGAAAGTCATGCAGGTTTGGAACAACATGAGGGTGAGTAAATGATGACAGACTTCATTTTTGTGTGAACTATCACTTTAAGCTTTAATAAAGCACAGCACTCATCAGTCACCCTCTAAATATCTACTCTAACAATGCTGATACTGTATAGTATATAACAGCCCCAAAAAACCTCTTAAAAGATAAACAAAGGGGAAATAACTTATTAGTGGTGACTAGCTGAGAAACATGTTCGGACATGTTCCTCCACACACAGAAACACACACGTTTATATATTAACAATCTGCATAGCACACTGTGTTGATGCCCGTGGCTTGTGTAGACATCTCATTGATATATCAGAGATGCTTGGCTTTGTTCTTGCTCAGATGTGGTTTAGAATAAAGAGGATTGTGGGTAATGCCGGGCCTAACCACAGGAAAGGATGGACAGGTTTACAGATAGATGGTTTTATGGGATGCCTTCCTTTTCACTGAATGACACTTATAGCACTTATAAAATCAGACAAATCATGTCCACATGAGAGTAATATAACATCAGAGTAAATCAATACTTCTCACCTCTTCAAAAAAAAGAAAGAAGTGTTGGTGGCCACACCTGCATACGCGTCTTACATCATGGTGGAAAAGGGAGAGCTGTAAGGGTTTTCCCTTTTAATATTAAAACCCACTATTTTTACACTTAAAAAGCAACATGAAATCAAAATCGACTTTCTTAATGTGCATTATTTCATAAGAAAGAAAAATGCTTGTGTTTGTAATATATCAAAATGTAGCCTAGATGAAAACGTGCTCCGCCTCTGAACGACTTCTCAAACCCTCTCATCCAACCACCTGCCTCCATTCTCATGTAATGCCCACTTTTCACAATCCAATAAATTCCTGATGGATAAAATCAAGTCCTGGCATACATTTTATTTTCTTGAAAAATAAAGTATCTTGTTTCACTCAGAAATACGTCAAATTAAGGAGGTTAAATTGGTTGCAGAGTGCTGCAGTCCTGACATCAAAACTCGGAAGACTAATTCGCCAGAGGTTCCCTCAAGATTTTCCTATGAGATTTTATAATGAGGTTTTTCAATTTATGAGTAAAAAAAGGTCTGTGTGGTAAATATAAGTTGATGATACTTGAACGTTCTCAAGGGAACCACTGGCGAATTAGTCGAATTAGCCAGGTCTTGATGTCAGCCCTGCACCACTCTGTTGGCAAAAATTTGAATAAAGTGCACAATAAAACCAGGAATGCATTTTCATTTTGACGTTAAAGGATTAGTTGACTTTTAAATGAAAATTAGCCCAAGCTTTACTCACCCTCAAGCCACCCTAGGTGTATATGACGTTCTTCTTTGTGATGAGCACAGTCAGAGATTTTTTTATAAATATCCTGATGCATCCGAGCTTTATAATGGCAGTGAACGGGACCAACGAGTATGAACTGAAGAAAGTGCCTCCATCCATCATAAACGTGTACTCCACACGGCTCCTGGGGTGTTAATTAAGGCCTTCTGAAGCGAAGCGACGCGTTTGTGTAAAAAAAAATCCATATTTAACAAGTTATGAAGTAAAATATCAAGCTTCCTCCAGACCGCCTTCCGTATTCAAGTTACGAAGAAAGTGTAAACTGGAGTCACGTCAGTTACACTTTTTCCGTAAGTTGAATATAGGCAAGGTGTAGGACGTAGCGTAAGCGTTTTGAACTGCGAAAGGAGTTACACTTTCTTCGTAACTTGAATACAGAAGGTGGTATGGCGGAAGCTATTTTACTTCATAACTTGTTAAATATGGATATATTTTTTTTACACAAACACAACGCTTCACTTCAGAAGGCCTTTATTAACCCCCCGGAGCCGTGTGGAGCGCACGTTTATGATGGATGGATGTGGATGGAGTCACTTTCTTCAGGTCATATTCGTGACCCCTGTTCACTGCCATTATAAAGCTTGGATGCGTCAGGATATTTATTAAAATATCTCCCATTGTGTTTATCAGAAAGAAGAAAGTCATATACACCTAGGATGGCTTGAGGGTGAGTAAAGCTTGGGGTAATTTTCATTTAACCCCTTAACGCCTACTGTCATAAATATGCGACAAACCGTTTGACTCAATCAACCAGCCGAGATAGCGTCTGCATTCCTCCAATGCCGGTTAGTGCATATTCACTACGGACCTATGAACCTTCGACAAGCACTTGTTTCTAGTGGGACCGCAAAGTGACGGACTTATTTCCTGTTTACGCATGAGGATTACTCCGGTCGCGAAGTTATGGATATGAGTCGGGAAAGTTTGATCCTGAGGTGTATATAAGGTAAGTTGTGCTAAGATAAAAATACTTACCTGCTTATTGTGTGCTTATACACTCGATGTAATGAGGTGAAATATGTGTGACAAGTATTTTAGAAGTTATTGTAATATTTAGCTTTGTAGCATATTAGCGACAGTAGGCCATAAGCCTAATGTTAACCGCTAACCAGCGCTATATAGAAAAACGCTTTTCGTGATGGCTTATGTAGGTAATCCTTTGTATTTTGCTTAGTTATTTTCAATAGTCTGTATACAGACACAATGCTGGGATATGAATACAAAAGCTATTTTTATGCAGATCCGAATGAAACCTTCCGTGTTTTACGGCAAGCGTGTAAATGCGCAACCTCGCGTCAGAGTTCCCCCAGAGGAAAGTGAGGATAGTTGTCTCAGCGATAGTGCAGGCAGCGATGAGGAATATGTTCCCAAGACAGGTGATGAAGAGAGCTGCAGTGAGAGCGACAGGGGCAGCAGTGATGAGGAAAATGTTGTCAAGCCAGGTGAATCAGGATTTAAAATTAGCACCAGCACCAGCCAAATGCTGGTTAATTTTTATGTTGGCAGGTACTAGATTTTAGACTGAAAATGCTGGTTTCCTATTGAATNTTAAAAGTGAACTAATCCTTTAAGCCCCACAACTTAAGATAACAATATCAAACTCTTCCTTTGGATATACTCTACCATTCAAAAGTTTGTGGTCGATAAGATTGTTTATAGTTTTTTGAAAGAAGTCTCTTATGCTCATCATGGTTGGATTTTTTTTTTATCAAAAATAAGCAAACACAGTAATACTGTGAAATATTATTAGAATGTAAAATAACTGTTTTATATTTTAATCTATTTTAAAATGTAATCTATTCCTGTAATGGCAAAGCTGAATTTTCAGCATCAATACTCCAGTCTTCAGTGTCACATGCTCCTTCAGAAATCATTCTAATATGCTGATTTCCTATTATTTTCAATGTTGGAAAAACTTGTGCTGCTTAATATTTTTGTGGAAACCGTGATGGTTTTCTTTGGGATTATTTGATAGTAAGTTCAAAAGAACAGCATTTATTTGAAATAGATTTTTTTGTAACAACTTAAAATTCTTTACTGTCAGTTTTGATCAATTTAATGCATCCTTGCTGAATAAAAGTATTAAAGTCTTTTAAAAGAAACAATTTTTTCTGACCGCAAACTTCTGAACAGTAGCGTATGATGTCAGTTCTCCTTAGGTTCAAACAGGTGTCCTAACAGAGTAACCACATGTGTCATTTTGAGCAGTATACCTTTTGTTTTATCATATACATAAACTTCTGTTTGTAAAATGCTTGAAAGTGTGATTGTGTTATATTTCTGTAAAATAAATGATATTTGGTTTTATATTCTCAGACATTTTCAAGTGTGACAATGCATTTAATAAATATATACAAGTGCACTGAAAGAAAGATTAATTAAGTGCTATAGTGAGTAAAGAAGTGATTTTCTGTGGGAAAGTGTTTGTGTGAGTCTCTCAGAGGTGCTGAAGGGATTCAGGAATGTTTTTAGGTAAAGAGAAAATGTTCTTTGATGTCTGAAATCCCATATCTGTGGTTTTGTTAGTGAATAAAGCTCTGAGACTCAATCAGACAACCAGCATGGGAAACCCCTCATGACAGGAGACCATACACACACACACACACACACACATACTTATGACACATCACGTGTATACATACTTATGACAACTCCCACACACATACCAACTGTAGGCCTATACATATTTATACAAATACTTTCTTTCTTTCTTTAACACGACAAATAACTAGCATAACAATTCCCAAAGGAAAGAAAAAACATGTAAGATCTCAATGTTTCTCCTAGATATTTCTTATTAAACGGAAATTAACTCTTTCCCCACCAGTTTTTTTTTTTAGTTGCCAGCCAGTGCCAACATTTCTGACTATTTCCACAAAATTTTCATGGCCCCCAGAATATTTTGTTGTATAAGTATCTGAACATACAATATATCAAAAGAGCCTCTTCTTTTAATTCATTTTCATTTTATCTCCATTTTATTCTAGTTTCATGCCTTCTTTATTTCATCAACACTTGAATGTGGGTAAGTTTCATAAAAAAAAAGCAACAATTTGAACAAAAAGCTGAGAAAAAAACAGACTTCATCTTGATCACATTCAGAACGATCGAGAGTCCATCAACGCTCCCAAATCTTGCACAGTCCTATACCTCTTTGTGGGTTCGACATTTTGGTATGTTAGGCAGTTTTCACTTTTTTAAGGTAGGGGGTGCTTTTACGCATCTTATGAAATGGTACAGCGAAGTACAAGCGAAAAAGAAGCAGAAAAAGGCGATAGAAGTTTGCTTATGCACATATAAAGCCCAGAACACACCAAGCCGACGCTGATTAGTGGCGACGATAGCAGACTGCGGGGTTGGCTCACATCGGCAGCGTCTGGGTCCAAAGTTCCCCTGACACACCAAACCGACGCTCGACACCTGATGGCCAAGTAGCACGTCCGTTCCGTGCCTGCGTAAAATAGAAATGCCTTTCCGTACCAGCAGGTGGCAGTAGCTAAAACAGCCAATCAGAATGATCAGATGGCCCGACTGACCGACGAGCTCCGACGACGATTCAACATGTCGAATCGAGCCGACAAGGGCCAACTTCAGCCGACGGTGCGGAACACACTGAAAATAATTTGTCGGCCGACGAACAAAAACTGCCCGACGGCCGACCATCGACTTGGTGTGTTCTGGGCTTAAGCTAACACTATCATTAGACATTAAACAGCATATAAATCAACATTAGGCAGAGATTTTAATATGAACTCAAATTGTTAGAAGTCGTTCCAAACCTGTATGAATTTCTTTCTTGTGCTGAACACAAAAGAGGATATTTCGAAGAATATGGGTAACCAAACAGTTGATGGGCCCAACTGACTTCCATAGTATGGGAAAAAAAATACTATGTAAGTCAATGGGGTCTATCAACTGTTTGGTTACAGACATTTTTCAAAATATCTTCTTTTGTGTTCAGCACAAGAAAGAAATTCATACAGGTTTAGAACAACTTCAAGGTGAGTAACTGATTACAGAATTTTATTTTGGGTGAATTATCCCTTTATTGAACTCTTAGTCTATATCCTTACTGTATGTTAACAACTAGCTCAGTTGGAATTTAAAGAGAAACTTCTCAAACAAAGTTGATACCTAACCTAAACGATCAAACAGCAATAAAGTTTTGCTCGGTGGTTGCAGCAACTGTGTATTTTCAAGGACAATCCACACTACACACACACATACAAAACTTCATTCAAAATAACACAAACATAGTATACACACCCAGGAAAATACCTTGTGCATGATATCAGATGCTGGTGACTTGAAGGCTGTGAGGCTTGTGAACGTGTTTGTTTTCTTGTGTTCATCACTCACTGTCTCAGCTTCACATATGACAACAGATTCCTGTTTACATTTCACTCACCCTGCTGCACTTCCTCTTGTTTGTGTCAACCTGTCCTTTATTGCCTCACAAATACAGGTACACCTTATCACCGAACGCTCCTTTCTTCTGCCCTCTCACATTTTCCGATCCTTTTAAAGCTCTGCGTGGCATCTCTGTCTGTCGCTATGGTTGTGTTTGGAGGCCTTTGTGTCTCATTTGGACGGTTGCATTCATGAAGCTGGATGAGAGAGAATGAGAGATAGATAAACAATGAGAAAAAAAAAATGACATGGAAAAATTGAGAAACATATTGAAGATAAAAGCATTGCATTAAGGAGTAGAGATGAAAACAGAACTGTTATCAAGATCTGTTACTTAAAAGAGCATTGCTGTGCGACACACCATGAGCAAAATCTTTTGGTGTCATTTGTTTTCACTCCTGATAAAATGCTTAAACCACACACTGCAAAAATTATGTTCTTTTTGTTTTCCAGTACAAATATCTATGCATTCTTAAAGGGTTAGTTCACCTAAAAATGAAAATAATGTCATTAATTACTCACCCTCATGTCGTTCTACACCCATAAGACCTTCGTTCATCTTCAGAACACAAATTAAAACGTCTTTGATTAAATCTGATGGCTCAGTGAGGCCTGCATAGACAGCAATGGTACTTTCTCTCTCAAGATCCATAAAAGTACTAAAAACATATTTAAATCAGTTCATGTGAGTTCAGTGGTTCTACCTTAATATTATAAAGCGACGAAAATATTTTTTGTGTGCCAAAATAACAAATTTTTAACAATATCTAGTGATGGCTGATTTCAAAACACTGCTTCGGAGCATTATGAATCTTTTGAGTCGAATCAGTGATCCGGATTGCGTATGAAACCGCCACACTGCTGAAATCACTTGACTTTGGCGCTCCGAACCACTGATTTGATTCGTAAAGCGCCGAAGCTTCATGAAGCAGTGTTTTGAAATCAGCCATCACTAGATATTGTTAAAAAGTTGTTATTTAGTTTTTTTTGGCACACAAAAAATATTCTTTTCGCTTTATAATTTTATGGTAGAACCACTGTACTTACATGAACTTATTTAAAAATGTTTTTAGCACCTTTATGGAACTTGAGAGAGAAAGTACCATTACTGTCTATGGAGACCTCGCTGAGCCATCGGATTCAAACAAAAATATCTTAATTTGTGTTCCGAAGATGAACGAAGGTCTTACGGGTGTGGAACGGCATGAGGGTGAGTAATTAATGACAGAATTTTCATTTTTGGGTGAACTAACCCTTTAAATTAACCCTTTCATGCGTGAAATATGACAACCTCAGTCAGGATTTTTTCCAAAATCTAAAACCAGATTTTAACTTTTTTTTTTTTTTTACACATATTTTCAGATGCCCACTTGAGTGGACAGTATGCACTTTTGTTTTTAACTGAAGAGACACCGTATTGAACATAATACAGTAATACTGTGTGTATTTAACAAACCAATGAATAAAAATATATACGGAAATATAATACAGCTTCAATAATTGCAAACGCAATTGAGTTTGTTCCCGTTCGACCAGCAAACAAAAAACTTCATACAAGTTGAACTTTTTGCATCTTTGATGTTAGAACTTGAGGACGTGATTCTATCAGGGAACTGGTGGAGGTACAATTCTGTGGAAGCCCAACTCAGACTATGTAGATAATGCTCACGCTCCCTCAAGTCAACCAGAGTATGTAGATTTGCCCTTATTAGCTGATCATTTTGATTATTTTGAAAAATGACAAATTTCTACTGTATAGTTCTCCTCTCTGTGAAAACCTTAGACAGAAATCTACATTGATCTATTGATGCTTTCAGACTATGGAAAATGAGCAGTGTTGGCATTACAAGTAAAAATTAGATTACTTTTTGATGTAAAGAGTAAAGTAATGCATTACAAGTAACGTGCATTAAGTAATCAGACTACTTTTTTGATGTAACAAGTAACCTACATAGAAGGCGACATTCTCGTGACCTTGCGCAACGTCCCCTAAAAGTTCTCTAAAGGTGACAAAAATTCTGAACCTTTACAGAACATTCGGGACGTTCTTAAAACGTCCTCTTTTGGTAATGAAAGTGCTGCAGTTCAAGGTTCCTTACATGACTTTAAGGGGATGTTCCATTTTGGTTATTTTGGGGTCACATAAGAATGTTACAAAGAGGACATTTGGGACACCAACAGAACATTCCTGATATGACTTCAGGGGGATATTCTATTTTGGTTATTTTATGGTTGCACAAGAACATTACAAAAAAAACATTTGGGAAGTTAACAGAACACCCCATAAAAGTAGCCTGGTAAACATTCCCAAAATGTCTTGAATTTTCCATGAAGATCCACCAAATAACGTGGACCTGTGAATCAGCGTATGAGCCTCAACAATGGTGACAATAAACAAAAATCTTTTTTGTGACTTTAGTAGCTTGTTTTGTGATGCTCAGAGTTGATCTGTTTATCTGAAAATTTTGTCACCACTGTTGAGGTTCATACGCTGAATCTTGATGTCTGTGTGAATCTACATGACCCTGTCTAAATAATTTCTGCATAATGTCTGAAAAAAACTTTCAAAGCAAGACAGCATTTTATGGCGCAGAAGTACTACATTAACACTCCATCACTGTAAGATGAAAAATAATTAACAATAAGCAACCAGATTCATCTGATCAGATTGTTAGACTTTTTTTCTCACAATTTTGGTTATAACAAATGCGCTTTAAAAACACACAACTACAACAATTGAAGAAACACTAAAGTTAAAACATCAAGGGTTAGGAGCCCAAATAAAGCAAGTGCTTACCTCCATAACGGTGACTTCAAACTTTATTATTTTCAATAAAACATTAACACCTCATTAAGGAGTTTTGTATGAAAGAAATAAAGTCAGACTGAGGCCTGTTGCATGAAACTAGTTGAACACACTGAGGTTCAGAGTTTGGAGTTGACAAATCCATTTAAATCCAACCCGGTTTAGATCAGGCTCAACGGGCTCACAACGCTCGGTATAAACGTTCTCTGTCAACTCAGGTTTATTCCAGTTTTGCAATTAACTCTGAATCGCGTGCACCTGAAAGTGACACATGCGGCAAGAATACATATAAGCTTAACCTGTTTTAAAGCTTTATATATTAATGCATGTAGCTATTATATTTATTTTAATTTAAAAGCAATGTTTAATACTGTCAATTAATATAATAATTATATGAATATATTAGCCTATATCAACTATACATAATTATGATAAATAATTAGCAGCAAATGATGAGCAATCTAAAGCTAAAAGGTTTTCACTAACATTTAATTTGGAGCGACAGATACAGGGGGAGTGGCTTGCATCAGAGAGGCTTCAGGTCACTTTAGTCACAGCTGATTGGTCCAGTTTGGGTTTGTGATCTCTAACTCAGAACAAAACCTGCCCTGGAGCAGGTTAGCCGTGTAGCGTAGTTACAATAGCAATGCAACCCTCTAAAAACCAATCCATCTTCATAAGCCCCAAAAAACTGAGTTTGCTCAAACTAATCTTGAAGTTGAGTAGAAACTGAAACTGGCTTTGTGCAACAGGCCAAAGGTTTGTAGCTAATAAGTGAAGATGCTGAGATCTAGAGATATCTGTTAGTCAGTGTTTAATGTTCTGTATCTGTTTTCTGAGTTTTGTGAAGTTACCATTGTGCTGAAGAGTAGAGCCTGTGCCTCAGTCAATGATGAGCTGAAAAACATACATTTTATTATATTGCATGTTGCTTTATTTAAAGAAAGGATTTGTGCAGTTGTTGATGCAGTAATACAATAATTACATGTAATCATTGATTTAATCATTATGT